>CAXIWF010000800.1:32500-34942 GCA_964036045.1 Eutreptiella sp. 'Long Island Sound 2002'
AAGATGGCTACATGGGCAAATGATCCGAGGCGTTGGGACGGGGCAATGGCCAAAACGGCACGGAGAAGTGTTGTTGTTGTTGTTGTTGCTTGTTGTTGCTTGTTGTTAGCTAAATTCAAGGGGAGAGAGGTGTAGTAATATATATATATATATATATATATATATTAGTAATATATATATATATATATACATATATATATATATGTGTATATATATATATATATATATATATATATATATATATATATATATATATATATATATATATATATATATATATATATATATATATATATATATATATATATATATATATATATATATATATCCTCTAATCTACACCCCTCTCCCATGCCGACGTTGCTATTTGTCTTAGATGCCTCACAAGGAAAGTAGGGGTGTTACTCATGTGTGTGTTGTGGATAAGCGGAGAGGCGGACCCAAATGTGCCACCCTTGTCGGGCACCTCCGAACGGTTGGCTATGCGGCCCAGGTGCGATCCGACGGTTCGCACCGCCCCTCACCCCAATGCGGGGGAGGGTAGCATCGGCTTGGGTATTCGCAGCCGCACTGCGAACCCCAGGGGGGTGGGCTCCTGAGGTGGGTTAGACTTACAACAGACACCCATATATAGGGGGGGGGGGGTTGAAAGGCTAGTGCGGACGTGTGGGCATAGAAACTCGGCTCGGTGGCTTTGGACCACACCGCCATGAAGGTGTAGTCCGACGTTTCGCACCGCCCCTACCCCGGAATAGGATAGGGTGTCATCGGCTTGGGTATGCCCTGATAGTGATATTGGGACCCTTAGGAGGGTTTTGCGACCGGCGATAATGGGGTGAGGGACCACCATGGGACATGTGCTCTACAAATGGACTTGGAAAACATGTGCACTCTTGATCGAGTTACCTTCGTTTCTTCTCCAAGTCCAGTTCCTGGTTGGCAAGGTGTCTTTTTGTGTAAGGACGTTTGCCAATAAATTGCCAATAATTACATCCGTTTAGGACCACCACCGCCAATTGCCGCAATTAAATAAAAGCGCAGCCATTGTGGGGCATTAAGTGTTGCCATCCGATCAATGGCCTAGTCAAACAAATCTTTTGCCGCACCCAACACTTTGAATTTCTCAGTCGCCATTGGGTCGGTCCTGTTCTTGTCCGGATGAAGAAGTAGAGATAAAGAGCGGTATTGCCCCTTTACTGCGGTTGCATCTTGGGCACCCAAGAAGTGCAAGGCATGTGCCTTTCGCCGGCGAAGACTGGTGTTCTCATCTGTGATCCTTGTGGACCATTCGGTGATTTCTCTCTTCGTCAAAGCCAAATGATCCACCGGGGTACCGGCCGCTCGAGGACGTGACCGGGGGGGTTCGCTTGATGGTGCCGTTGAATCTTGGTGTGGTCAAGGGCGTTTGCGACTACCCCGTTGCTCGCTGCCCGTTGCACGTTGTCTCTTGGAATGTGGCCCGTTGCTTTGTTGGGATGTCCTTTTTCTTGAGGAGTGGTTGTCCTCGGAGTTGGTTGACTTTCCACGCCCTCCTTGGGGTGGATGTGGTTGCGAACGATATGGTGCTTGGCTTGGAGGTTGATGTCGTGCTGGCATAGTAGTTCTTCTGGACTTGGGAACTTTTCTCGAAGGTTTTGCTGTTGGTGTTGGTGGACTTGGGCGCCCAGATTTTTGCCTTGTGTTTGGGGTAGGCTTTGTGTTGGCACCTCCTTATGACCTTGATGTTTCGGAGCGTTGAGGTTGATGGGTTTGTGATGGTTCTGGATGAGCCTGGTTGCTACCTACCGTTGGGTGTGATGGCCCATGGTTGGTGCCTTGTGGAGGGCATGGCCAATGGTGTTCGCTTGTGTGAGCATCCAATTCAGCATCGGTGACGTCAGGTAGGGCCCCACACTCCGTCATTGCCCAAATGACGGGTTCATCATACATGGTCAAAGCATCCTCGTACGTGGCGTCTTGGAACGTATTCACTGCGGACCGCAACGTCGTGGAATCCACTGCAAACATCTGAAGGATGCTTGCACAGTATGCCAAGAACCATCGTGGGAGCTGCCCCGTCAACGTCTTGGCAGCGCACCATTGCATGGCGAGCATCACCACGCGGAACCCACAAGTATCGGAATCAGGTTGGGTTCCGTAATGGTGCCAGACGAATGACCAGCCAAGTTTTTTCAACATGACTCGAAACAGAGCCCCACATTCCGACGAGGCGTCTTTGGAATCGTGAATGACTAGCCTCTTGCAATCCACTTGGAGATTTGTGACCAACACATAGTGGACCCCTATTGTGGAATTTCGGGACGTTAGCAATAATGGTAACGCGCATTTTTCGGTACAAATGAGGCTTAGTGTAGGAAAATGTCGCATGAGTTGGGCCAACTGCATGTCGATGATAACAAGTTTCACCGAGGTGGTTCCTGGGGGCAAGAGAACTTCAAGGAG
>CAXIWF010000801.1:0-52865 GCA_964036045.1 Eutreptiella sp. 'Long Island Sound 2002'
GGCCGGGAGTTTGGCTCTTCGAAAGAAGGATTGGACCTGAAAACTGCACAAGAAAATCTAGAGCTTGTAAGACTACGCTTTGAACAGGTACGACCTGTTACATTACATTGTCTCTCGTCGAGTTTGTATTCGAAATATATTCTGCCATGAACATGATGTGGTGGAGATTTTCCATGACTATTTCTGTCGCTTATTTTCAATTACTCTGCTGCTGATTTTCGTTGCCCTAGGTGGGTGTTACGAATCCATCTGTCTGGGGTTCTGTGCAAAAGGACGTCGCAACTGCGGCTAGCCTCATTAAGTCCAACACTCCTTTTCTGCTGGACGTAGCACCGGTAGCGGTAGACACCAAGGGCGACCTTACGCACAGAGAATCTTCTACCACGGGCCTCACTAAAGGCTCGAACAGAGCTGTAGAAGCCGAGCGCCTCTTGAATAGTGAGCTCATTCCTGCGCTGTCGCGTCTTTCACAAGCTGTGAAGGAGAAGAATGCTGCCGCTACGCTGGAGGTGACTGCTGTGGTCTGCAATTCCTTGTACCTTGTCTATAAATTTACCCTTACCATGCTATAGTATACCATACCATGTCCCGCTATACCATGCAATTGCCATACCCCAGTGCACAGCGCTTTCTTCTGTTACCAATGTGCCAATCGTTCGTGTAAATCTTCGTTGTTGCATATTTCCTTTTTTTCTACTAATACGTGTTTGATCACCCTACTAATACGTTAGTTCCAAGAAACGGCTGCACAAGCATTGGCAGACTTGAGGCTGCTCCAACTGCCATCTCGACAGCTGCCCTTCTCAGTGCCGGATGAGTTTGTGGCTGCTAAGCTGCCTCAGCTTCGGGGCCGTGCTACCGTGCAGCTGGAGCTGGAGCGGGGTGGGGGTGGGAGCGGGAAAGGTGGGGGCGGTTTCGTGCTGCAGGATGGAAGCGGGAAGAAGACCTCGCGAGTAGTGTTAAACGTGGTGGTGGACGGGTACCATGCACCTCTTACTGCGGGTAAGATCCTTCATCCTGCAGTATGTGTGTACATGTGGGTGCATGTGTATAAGGTGTGTGTACCTGTATTGTATGTGTGTATGCGTTGATGTGGCAGTGAGAAATAGTTGTTAAATTGCTTCGCTTTCAGGCGCTCCTAATGCCACCAGAGGTCACCATTGCGTTGCGTTGTCAGCTTGATGTGCCTAGTGTCCCCCTCCCCTCCCCCCCCTCCTACAATATCCATGCTGATATTTACTTCTGCGCATCCCTGCTGGCTATAACAGGAAACTTTGTCGATCTGGTGCAGAGACGATTCTATGACTCGATGCCCTTTCAGAAGGTGGAGCAACTGACTGTGCAAACCGGCAGTCCGAAGGGGAGCGGGGCTGACGACGGAGGAGGAGGCGGTTTCGTAGATCCAGCCACAGGGCGGCTACGAACGGTGCCTCTGGAGTTGTTTTACAAGAGCGACTCGCAGCCCGTCTACGGGATAACCTCGGACGATGACCTGCGCGCGACGGAGACGATGGCGCTGCCGTTCCAAGCCTATGGTGCTCTTGGTATGGCCCGCGGCAATGAAGAGCCAGGTAAGTAGAGACGGGTGCAGCTGCTGAGGGGTGAGATTACCATAAATTATGCTAAGAAGGGTGTTTATGGTTTGATGCTATGGTAAAAATCATCGAATTGATCTTACATTTCATTACAGTTTTATTCCCGGAGTAAATCATAGTATTTAAAGGTTGTAGAATTTATGAAACTGTTTTGTTGTTGCCAGATGCTTCATGCCTATTAATCAATACATATCACCTGGCCTTGGCTATCATCGTGCCTATTTTATTTTGACTGGCACAGACTCTGGCAGCTCTCAGTTTTTCATGTTGAAGTGGGACCAAGCACTCATAGCACCCGGGCGTAACACTCTGGATGGCTTCTACAGCTGCTTCGGCTTTGTGACCAGCGGCAACGAGAAGTTCATCGGACAGCTGCAGCCCGGCTCTGACCGCATTGTCTCTGCCAAGGTGGTGCAGGGTCTAGAGAACCTAGTCGTGCCGTAGATAAGGTAAGCTTAAAGCCTTAACCTTAAAGCCACGCTGCCGTGTAACAGACTTTACTCGCGAAGGCACACCCTCACCTTGTACGTGTACTGCCACTCACATGGCAGTGAAAGTTTCATTGCTTCTTTTTGTTATAGCTAGTGCCTGTTGTACCATACGGGTATGATACTTTACTCCCTTGCTGCTTCCATTCCAAGCATGGTGAAGTTGAATATCACCAAACTGCATGGCGCATTATCAGACCCACTTTAACGTCAAGTAAAGTATATAAGTTCATTGAATAATTCGCATTTAAAAATGCTGCCTTCTCTATGATTTGATTAACTATCAGGGACATTAGCTAATCAGCCTGGCCCGGAGTGGCATTTAGTGATGCACAGGTGCTATGATAACAATGTGTCGTGATGACTATGAGTGATCGAGCCGTGCACTACATTGGTACTCGTAGAGCTATGGCGCCTTTAATGCAAATGAGCAGCTAAATTACTTATAAAGGCCACAACGCGCTAACAGTGAATTATAATAAGATACTCGTCTTTCTAGAATAGGTAAATTAACACACAATAAAGCTGCAACGAAACATCAATTGAATTGTAAAAAATGAGCATCCCTGATTGCTCTTGATCCAATGTAGGGCTGATGGCATTTTTTACATAATCACGATGATAACGCCATTCAAAACACGCGAAAGAAATTTATGAGAAACACAACGATGCTTCAGCAACTATGTGTAGAAGTGCTCTGGAAAGGGAATATTATACTGCCGCGACATCTGCTGTACTCTGCCCAGCTGATCAGCATCCAGAATCGCAGCGTGTCTGAGTGTGCCGGTGACGTTGGCCATGGCAACGGCCATACGGAACACCTGCGACGCGGCCATACCCACCAGCGTGCTGCACTGCGAGAGGAAGTAGATATCCGTGATGATCTCCAAGGCAGCGGAATTAGCCAGCTCCGGGTGGCTCAGCAGTGTCTTAAGCATGCCATCCGCTGCACTAGTCTGCTGACTCACCCCCATCCCAGCTGGGCCAGCTGACTTATTAGCAGTGCCAACAGCACCATCTCTAATAGCGTCACTGCTGCTGGTGGGAGTCTGGATGCGGGCACTGGATTGTGGGGGGAGGCTGGTGAGCAATCCCTTGCTAGCAGCTGTGAGCAGCACCGAGCTGTCGTCTGAAGCTACAAAATACCCAGTGGGTAATACATAGGTGGGAGCAGGTAGGGACAGTTCTGTGGTATTGCTATGATTATGGGAGTGGTGTTGCTGGTGGAGTGGTGTTGCGAACTGGTGCTTGGGTGTGTGGGTGGCAGAAGTCGGGTGGTGCACATGTGCGTGCAGGTGGGCGTGGGCTTGGCGCAGCAGCAGCTTCGGGTCCAACGAAATGTCTTGGTTGAACATGGTTCTATTGTGACGCTCAATGTCACGGGCGTCAAGCACCACGATGCGATGCTTCACAGCTCGGTGGACCGTGACGAAGGCTGAGTGGTGACTGGTGTTAAGCACGCTGAAGCAGTGGCCACGGGTGTTGGCGACAGCACAGTCTGGATTACCTGCCGTCGCCCCAGATGCTTTCACGATGCGCAGAGCTTCCTTAAGGGAGTGCTCTCGAAAGCCGTCAGTGCTCTTGTCGCCGTGTCGGATATGCAGTCCTGCCATGGGCAGGCCGAAGGGAAACCCGCCCACTCCCTGCACACACCCCTCGGCGCCATCTCCACTGCTCCCACCACCGAAGCTCTGTAATAGTGTCTCAGTACTACCCAGGGAAGCATCGAAATCGTCGTCACCGCTGTTAGGGCTACTTTCGAGCCCCGTGCTATTCCTATCTGTCGGCTGGCTTTTCGAAGAAGCAGCAGGAAGTGATGCAGCAGTGTTGCCCCCGACATGCATACGGGATGCCACGGCTTGGATATACTCCTCTACAGTTGGCTTCATCCGAAATAGTCGGTATTGCACCACGCCCCACCTATAATAACAACATACCAGAACAACACACATCACCATACTTCATTTAGTCATTTGCGACAAAAGGCTAAAGAGCGGCACAAAATAGAGGAGGTACCACATTACGGGTAAAGTCTTTTAAGCAATTCTTTGAATAGAGCATTCTAAAAAACAATACATCCCGAATTTGTATGCAACAGATGGAATATTCCCCGCATCAACTGTGCCCAGAAATCAATTCTTAAATTTGGTGTGCTAGTCTTAACTAAGTTAAAGCCACTACCATCATAGTGACAGCATAGTCGCCTGACTGTTACTCACCAAAAGGGTAATCCAAGACCGCGATCTCGAAACTGCTTGGGTACCGCCAGCTCATCTGGCCGCCCACCGAAATTAGGGTATGGGATAGGCTGCCCGTACTTGAGTAACTGATCCTGGCAATCCACTGCTGGTTGGAAATAGCAAGTCCACTCGTGCTTCGCAGCCGCGCACGCATCACTATCAGAATAACCGATTATCCTACCGGTTATCACGATGGGCACTGAAAACTTAGCTCCAGCAAACATGCGCATCCATTCGGACGCAGCAAGCTGGAACTGTGCAGCGAAGCCTCCGTGCACCCCGAAATTCATGAGCGCGTACTTGTATCGCTCTCTATTGATGTCGTTTGCTGCTGCTTTGATGTCGGAGCAGTTCGAAATTTGACCAGTAGGGCGCTGAACGGAATCGATGAATTCTAGCGCTTCCTTCAGGTGCGAGTCGTAGCGAGAGAACAGATTGCCGTTCACAAAGCAACGAGGATTCGCAAGCTGACAAATCATACTTACTAGCACATTATATCCCAACCATGCCCACCAAATATGATAAAATAAAATCATTTTTTCACTAGTTTCATGGACTTACTTATGATCATATTATGAAATTTCTAAAGCAGCCCCCGCATCATGTTAAAAACTCATCAATAATCAATACCTGTCGTAATTCTTCATCGAACCTTTCCTTTGCTAGGTAGAGAAAGCAGTCAAACACCTCAACATCGACTGTTGTAATCGTATAGGGAATAAATTATCGGATACAGGTGAAAGGTTATTCCAGCAGCAGGGATTGGCAGCACCGGTTTCAACTAACTCCCCGAACTTGTCGGAGGGATACTACGGTCCTGAGTAGTTTCAACTCTAGCGGCTGGTCAGCTTTGAGGATCAAATTTTTTTTGATATTATTGCGTCAGAGGCACTAGTTCAAAGTTGCTAGCCTACCAACTTGGTGGGCTAGTTGAACTCTGAGTCACTACGGTACCCGGGTCGGTTCACCCCTCTGGGTGAATCACCTAATTTAAGTTGGCTAGGGTAACATCATGTTAATCATTGGCAGTGGTAAGCGCCGCTGATGAGCCGGATGGCCCGGGAGCACTCGGAGATCCGACACTTCGGCTAAATTTATCCAAAAGAAGTGAGATTACAATATCTTAGCATAGTTAGCATAGTGATGGTGTGATGTTGTGAGAAGGTTTAAAAGAATGAGTTAGGTAAGCCTACAACGGAATTAAATGTCACGTCGCCACTGGCAGTGCTTGGATTACATTTCCTACCAATTCCTTGTTTTGGCCGATCGGATGTGAGCAACTCAACCACGGTGGTGTTTTACGAGCGTATTCGTATAAAGGGAGTCACACAACTTCATCACACTCTTCAGGACAACCACTTTATTGGCAGGTCGGTCAATCAATCAATTGGCCTCATGCGATGTGTTTAAGTAGAGCCAACGAAGAGCAGTTTACTGCTGCTTCTCAAGCGCCGCTTTCTTCTCCAGCTTCTTCCGGTACGCTGCACGGTGGGCCACCATCCTATTGAGCTGGTTCTTAACAGAGATCGGGTTCCATTGAGCAGCATTGGACAGAAGCCCGTGCATCCAGTAGCCATGTCCCTGGTACACCATCTTCTTGCCCAGCTGGCGGAAGCTGCCCTCAACGAGCTTGATGGGCATGGGCCAGAACAGGTCGCCCTTACCCTTCTTGAAGAGGTTGGACACCACGTACAGAGGAGTAACGACGAGGAAGTCGATTCCGCTATCAAGGTTCTCAACGTGCATAGAGCGGGAGAATTGCGTGATGAATGCTCTGTTAGAGGGGCCAGCCATAACCCGAGACACCAACAATTGAAAGAGAGATGGAGACATGTATTAGAGCTAACAGGTTAAGTAGTGTTTACGATAAAAATATCGTAGTATAATTATCAAATTTCACTGTTAAACGTACTTTGTGGCAGAGTATTGCGCAATAAAAGGTGAACAAACGAATCCGGACCCCGAGGAGACGTTGAGAATGGCTCCTTTATTTTTCGGCTGCATATACTTCATGGCAGCACGCGTCATGAACACAGTAGAGTGCATATTGCAGTCAATCATTGCATTGCACATTTCGTCACTGATCTCCATCAAGGCCTGTGGGTACTGGTTGGTGGTTCCAACATTATTGATCAGCAGTCCAACCCCGCCATCCTTATCCATCTCACCGAGCTGAGTGTCGAGTGCGGTATAAAATTCCTTGCGAGCAGGGCCACTATCCGTGAAGTCATAAGCCAAGTATCTAATATCCACTCCTAACTTCTTCAGTTCCGCCGCTTGGTCTTTCAGCTTCGATTCAGTTCTGGAAATGATCAGAATGCTCATGCCTCTCTTCGCTAAATAGTCTGCATACTCAGCACCAATTCCAGATGTTGATCCAGTTACGATCGCCCACTTTCCATAACTCTCAGGAGCTTTAGGGTGACGGATCATACGTCGGTAAATGCTCAAAAAAATTCGCCACACAAGAATGACCGATACCAAGGCTCCAATGTACTGGAAATACAAGTCAACCGTTGCAGAGATCATTATTAAAATTTTCTAATTTAAAGTCACAGCACAAAATATAATCAATCAAATAAAATAGTCCAATACTGTATTGATCCCGCTGTCATTATTATAACGATGGCTTGCATAAAAGTAATACGAGCTCGTATTCTGGTAAGTTATTCCAGCAGATATATTGAAAACTGATGCTGGGACGATGAAGAATTGAGGAATGAATGAATGGCTGCGAAATGCAGCGAGACACATCCCGGTGGTGAGGTTCGGATGAGTGAAATAGTCGACTCGCGGAAATGAAATTGTCGACTCGTCGAACTTAAAACATCAGCGGGCCGCATTTATAAGGCCACCCAATCCCCAGGAATCGGATTCCTGGGATTGGGTGGCCTTATAAATGATCTAAAAGCTGAATGAGTTCATCGAGTCGACACTCCCTGCATTCTCTAGAGTCAATTGAGAGTCAAAAGTATTCCAGCACGTGTCTCGTCGTCGCGGCAAACGTTTGGGTACTACCGCGACTCGGACGACGAGACACGTGCTGGTGACCACTGAGTACTACTTTACTTTGGCAAAGTAAAGTAGTACTCAGATGGGGCTGCTCATCATACTATGATCTGTAGTACAGATCACTGTTGGCATCTGGATGACATCCTAACTTTATGATACAGCAGTTAATGTTAAACTTCAGCCTGAAGTTCTGAGAGTCGTATTTTACCAGGTCAAATTGTCGCCAGATTCAATCTGACAAGTTGTCGCCAATCAACTTGAAAAATTGGCACTGCAAATCGAATTTGCCAAATTGCAGATGTTTACAAATTGACCTGGTTACAAAATGGCAACAAAACAATCCATCTTCGACAACACAATTTGACAAATTGGCAACAATCTGGCGACAATGTGACCTGGTAAAATACGACCGTAAATTAAAATTAAATAAGGATGGTCTCGGCACCAATTCTAATTGATAAGGTCTCATCATTTTAATTGGAATTGGTGAAGGGACCATACACATAGATAAAATTGGTGCAGGGGCCGTGCACCAAATCTATCTTGAAATGTGCGTGTGGAGGTATAACGAGCCTCGTTATAACTCCACACGCACATTACAATACAATGGTAGCAGTAATTTACTGTATATATCTGCTGCTATATCCATCTGTTTGCAACTGCTACATGCGCCTCTGCTGCTGCTGCTGCAGCTGCCGCCGCTGCCACATGCCCCTCTGCTGCTGTAGGTGTCGCCGCTGCTGCAGGCGCCTCTGCTCAGTACTGAGAGTCACCTACACCATCTGAGTGGCCGCATTAGGTTGCAGCTCTGATGCAATCACTGGCTTTCAATATTTTCATAAGTGACTGCCCTATGAATGAAGTGGAGCGCACTGCCCAATTAAATGTTCCCGATAACTACTGCAATATGAAAATTGTTTCTCTTTACCATCATGACTAATTGAACTGAGATATTCGAAATGAGTCATATTCTCCAAAATAGAATTCTAATGTTCACATTCTTTTAATATCAAATAAACACAGACTGTCTGATCTATCGTCAACGGGTGTTTCTAGGTCAATCAAGCTGCATCACTCTGTCTTCCAAATGAAGAATCAGTATGCGGCAGACTCATAATCTGTAGCACACTTGAGTCCATTCACATCCCTCGTGTTGGCAGGGCCAAACACAGCAGTCAATCTCTCATAAAGCGTTCAACATATTTCAATCTTTTACGTCGCAGTTTTGTATAAGCTTACGTATCTTTTAACTTTATTTAAAAACACCGGCCAGACAGACGTTGCTCAGCTGTTGTTGAAGCTGGCATCTTCAAGTTGAAGCAAGCGGTTCCAGGGTTGGCTGCCACTGGGCCGCACGCAAATGCAAATTCATTGAATTTGCCATTAATAAACGTTTTGGGTGTTGAAATTGCAACGGCGCGGGAATGCAAAAACGACGACAAAAAGATTAATAGCTGGTGGAATAGTTGCTAAGTTTGATAAGAAAATTTCAAATTGAGAGGATCTGAAAATGAAGGGGCCTTAGGGGCATCTTATTACGATGGATTTATCACGAATCGAGGCTTACATCAGGGCAACTTGCGCTGTACTCGATTTCGACATAGGAGAACTTTGGTGTGCCAGAAAAGTGCCAGGTGAGATATTGTTCGTGTGGTATATTGGTTTATCTATTTCTTTTACCTCCATACATTTGGACCATCGTTTACTGACCAAAGCCGCTCTGTGATATCTAAACAATTTCGAATCTGCGATAAAATGAATTGAAATGAAAAATCAGCAGGAGGGACTATAGAGCTCAAGTTTATTCAATTGTACACGAGCCCAACGTACGAAGATTTTCACTCACTTTTGGTTAAACCGGAAGATGCACCGGAGTATGACAGCAAAGACGAAGATAAGCACAGATTTTCTCCTATAATCTGTCGCGGCGTATGCGATGGTGGCCAGATCGTCTGGGCCACCACCAGTATATCCGATGGCCTCACTGGCCGATCGGATATGCCGTTGAATACAGCAGTGGGTGTGCCTGTCTGCTCCATCGGCAGCGACACCTACCTCCTGGTGCTGTTTGCTGTGGGACTCTGTGCAAATGACCGCCAAGGCCGTGGAGTATCTGCTAGCTACAGCCAGGGCGATCTCTATCGGCTCCGCGGGTGGTTTCATCTCCGTCTCCTTCTCGGAGAATGTCGTCGCGCCGCAGACACGGGATTTTGTTGGTTTGTGGGATATGAATGACATGCTCCGACAATACTCCGCTCACCGTGGCCAAGGTCAAGGCTACAACCAGGTACAGCGCCAGGGTGGTAATCGTGACGGGTCTGAGGGCCAGCAGGGGGATGTAGAAATTAAGATGCTGCCCATGGGCAAAGTGCGCAAGTTTTTCGACTGCCACGAGATGTTGCTCTTCTGCGACCTGTACCACGACTTCAAGATATCGCGCGATGGAGGCTTCACGGCGAAGCAGCTCGAGGCGCTCAAAGACAGTGTGGTGCGCACCGGAAACTCACACATTACACTACAGCCAGAGCTACGGGCACTGGCAGCGGAAATACTGTAGATAATGGAGGAAGAAGCGGAAGAGGAGAAGGTGCTGGTGGTGGTGGCGATGGTGGCAGCACCATGAGAGAGGATTGTAGAGGAAGTGACGGTAATGGTCTCAGCGCCACTGCTGCAGCAGTAGTATCATCATCATCTGCGATCTTAGACGGAGGTGATGGTGGAGCAGTCGATCGTGGTGGAATGAAGCGGAGCGGCAGCATGGATAGCATTGGCAGCGACAACACCTGTAGCACCAACAGCAAGGCGTGGGGCTTTGACCAGGCGGGCGACTTCGACGTTAGTGCTTTCCAGTCCCTGCCCAGCTCCAAGCCAGCCACTCCATGCCTGGCTGAGAGCTCAAACACAAATCGAACGTCTGGTAGTGTTATTAGTAGTAATACGTTCTTTCTTGCAGAAGGAGATGGTAAAAAAGGTGCTTTCCCATGCGAAGTTGGTCTTACTGCTCTAGCTGGCGATGCTGCTGGCGATGCTCCTGGCAATTCTGCTGGAGAGAAGACAGCTGTTGGAATAGCTTTTAAGGGTTCCACAATGGCTACCACAACTGCTGTCGCTTCTGTGGCGGTGGACAGCGCGTCGACTTCTCTGGTCCAAGATCCTGTGAACCTGAGCACCCGTGTGGAGGGCGAGGGGCCAGGTGTGTACTGCGCGCCCGATGTGAGCGCCCCTGTGCTTGAGTATGACTTCAAGATCGACCCCGACGCGAAGCGCATCGTCAAAATCAACAAGAGGCTTCATCGAAAGCGCCGAAGAGAATTCCTTGGTGTGCATACTGCGGCCGACACTACTGCCGATGGTAGCGGCGGTGGCGGCGGCGGAGATGAATGTTCCACCACAGATGAAGAGCACGAAGTAGAAGAAGGTGATGATTATGATGATGATAATAATAATAATAGTGATGGGCAGGGACAATATAACAGTGTGAGGAAGGCGCAGAATGGGCAATTGCACCAACACGTATATACGTCTGTTAATATTTCAAACCGATTTTAAGGCTGTCAGTGCCATAAATTCTAGTAACCCAGTTGAAGTACTCTCAGCCCTCCACCACCTACAGCAGCAACAAGGACAGCAGGAGCATCTAAGGCAGCAAAATCAGGATCAGCAGGAGCGCAAGCGTACTAAAAGAGAGCAAAAGTGCTATAGCAAATGCGACGGCGGCAGTAGTGGCAGTAGTGGCAGTAGTGGACACGTTTGTACTACAGAGGGCCCCGCTATGGCTTCATCAGTCTCATCGTCAGTCACCGGTGTTGAGACTGATGCGACGACATCTTGCAGCAGCAATGTAGGCATCCTTGAGGGATGCCAAAGCAGCTCTCCGATGCAGCATAAGAATGTGATAATAGATAACAACGTCAATATTAGCAGCAGCAGAGGCAGCGGCAGCGGCAGCGGCAGCGGCATCACTACCGTGAAAAGTTCCGATCTTGCACACGCTGTACAAGCAAACTCATTCCGTTCACGGGAAGAGCCAGAAACGTCCGATATGCGGAGTCGCAGTCACAGTGATACCATTGTCGTCGGTGGCGGTGGTGGCGGTGGTGGCGGTGGTGGCGGTGGTGGCGGTGGTGGCGGTGGTGGTGGTGGTGGTACGACAGAAGGGTGCGATCTAGATTCTACGGTGCTGCACATCTACGCACACATGAGCTACAAGATCAGCCAGTGCCGCTTCCACGAGTTCATGATCGCCGCAATGGGCTTCACCGTGTTCGACTGCGCAGAGCTCTGGCTGCTGTCGGAGCGGCCCCAGGAGTTATACCTGGCCAGCGGAGTGTTCCGCACCGCAACCATGCAAAAGTGGGTGGCCGTCAACGAAGATGTGAGGCTCCAGAGCGGCTGCGACGTGCCGGGTAGAGTGCTCAGGTCGAATAATTACGTCTGGGAGCCCAGCTACCAGGATAGCTTGACTAAGTACCGACTGCAGGGACCACGGGCAGAGGCTGGGCGCAGGCTAGGCGTGCAGACGGCTTTCGGGGTGCCGCTCCCAGGCCTGCGCGGCAGTTGCGGCTGCATCGTATTGTACTCATCCGAGCCCCATCCGATCCAGATGTACCCCTCATGGTGCAGCTCATGGAGGAAGCCGTCCGAATTATAGCCAACACTGCCATGAACCCGGAGTCATACGCGCGGATAAATAATTCCACCAACACCGTGGACTTTTCGCGCAATTGGATGACGTCGGTGCTGGTCCCATCCGCATGTACATTCCAGCGGCGACTGGAGCTGCAGCAGAATGGAAGCACATGGGGGTTCGAGGATCCTGATGGCGTGGGAGGAGATGGAGGAGGGAATACAGGATGGGGAGAACGAGGTGGTGTTAGTAGAGGAGGAGGAGGAGGAGGAGAAGGAGGAGGAGGAGAAAGGGCAGGAGAAAGAAAAGTTAGTGATCTAACCGGCGCAAACAGTGTCAGTGGTCATGGTGCTATGGACACGGGTGTTGCTGGACAAGAAGTAGGCTCAGGTGTGGGCCTGTACAGTGTCGGGGATAAAAGTGGGCCACACAAAGAGGGGGAGACTGGATAATAGGGGAGGAGGGCAGCCCTCAGCAATTAGTGAATTTCGGCGATGAGCTAAGTACACGACTGGGCATGATTCCAGACAACTTCGAAGAACGCCTGCATATGTGCCGTACCATCATGAGCAGCAAGACCAAGCATATGTGTGACCCCCACTCACACTCTAAGCTACATCGAGGCGCTGCACGTGGCAGTGCAGACCTTGATGGATCTGCTAATGCACCATGCTCTTCTGGCACAGTTGCGACGGCGTCATCGTCTGTGGATAAAGTTGACTCGTCCTCAGCCTTGTACGCCCTGGCTTCTGTTTCAACGCTACCGACCGCCATCACTGCCTCTGCTCCCACCTCCAGTAACAGTGGCAGCACTACTGCTGCCGGGAAGAGCAGTGGACTGGCACCCTCCTCGCGCAGCCAGTCCTACTCCAACCTAGTGGTGCTGCACCCCAGCGTCACCATCACCGCACCCTCCGCAGCCGCCTCTTGTGCGCTTGCTCGCTCACGCTCCAGCTCTTTCGCAGCCACCACCGCCATCGCCGCATCGACATCTAGAAACAACCTTGCAGTACTCAGTGACAGTCTGCCCATGGCTGTACCCAAGTCGCGCGGGGGATCTCGTAGCAATCTGGCGGTGCTACACTCACCCCACTCTACCTCAGGCGGCATAGCCTCCGGATCTTTTTCCCGGTCCAACTCCCGGTCCAACCTGGGCAGTGGTAGTGGGGCTCCGAGGGCCTTTTCCCGGTCCAGTTCTCGGTCCAATTTGTTGTTACTCAACCCCGTTGGAGCTGGTGCAGATGGAGCTGGAGGTGCAAATATAAACAGCGGTGGGGGCACTGCACAGGCCCTTGATGGGGCGTACCTAGGGCAGATGCCTAGAGTCAGTAGCACCACCCATGTGCAGGGGCAGGGGCAGGGGCCGTCTACTATTGACGAGTCGGTTCACAGCGACTACAACCCCGCCGTCGCCTCGGAGATATTGACGCGCATGACTGGTTCGCAGCCCAGCAAGCTGTCCTTTCTGAACCCCACCTTCGATGCGGATCCGCCCAATGCTGCCGTGGTCAACGCCGCCCTCGCGCTCGCTAACTTCGGCAAGTTCCAGTGGAGCAGCTTCTTGCATGGATCTACTACCGATCTGATCGGGGACAGTAATAAGGGTGGCAGCGGTGGCGGCGGTAGTGTCGGTAGTGTCGGTAGTGTCGGTGGTGGTGGTGGTGGGCGGCGGTGGTGTCAGTGGTGGTGAGCTCGTTGAGCCGGAAGGCCTTTATGGTAGTAGTGGGGAAGGAGGTGGAGAGACAGGTGGAAATGCAGAGGAAGATTATGCGGATGATATCGGCTATGACTATGAAGGAGCTATCGCCGCGACTGCCGCCGCTCATGCCGCAAATTCCAACGCCGTGGGTAATGTCGAAAGCATGTGGAATCCGCAGCAACTGCAACTCTTCCAGCTCCAACAGCTGATGGGTGGAGGGGGGTACCTAAATGGACAGCTTCCACAATACCCTAACCTTTCGAATGGTCCGAACGCATTTAATATGCAGCACCATAACCTGCTTACCAGGATGGGGATAGCTGCGTCAGGTTCAGTACCAGCAGGACAGACTGGACAGCAGATGGATTTCGACTTAGGGGGTGGCAGCTTACCGCCGGTGAACAACGCAGTCGCTATGAACATGCTGTACGCCTCTGCCACCGCCGCGGCGGACACTGCACGACAAGCTGCCAACGCTCATTCCCAGATAGCCGCCGCCGCTGCTGCTGCCGCCGCCGCTTCTTTTGGAGGAGCGCCGTTCCCCCCCTCTGCCTTTGGTTCTTCTTTTCCCTCCGATCATGGCTTCAACCCTCCTTCTTTCTCCTCCTCTTTATTGTCATCGTCTGCTGTAGTTGGAGGTGGTGGTGGTGGCGGCGGCGGGAAAGGAGCTGCTACTGGTGCAGGCTCCTGGTCAAACACAAAGTCAAAACCAAGAAACATTCATGCTGGCAGTGGATCAAGCGGTTCAGTTGACACTGCTGCACTGGGCGCCGCGGCTGCAGATGATCTGGCTCTGTGCAAGGTGGAGGACTGTGGCATGTGTGTGGAGGCGCCGGGCTTGTCTTACTGTGCGGCGCATAAGAATACGCGGCGCTGCCAGTATGAGGGCTGCCCCAAGTGCGCACAGGGAGCTACTAAGTACTGCATCGCGCACGGTCAGTTCTGCCCTGCCCTGCTCTGCGCTGCTGTGTATATAATCATACTACTATCATCGTCTGTTTCTCTCCATTTCTCTCTATGCATCTAACTATCTGACTTTGCTAGCTTTACTGGCTTAATTGATTGATTGACTGACTGATTGACTGATTGACTGATTGATTGATTGATTGATTGATTTGATGGAAAGGAGGTGGGAGGCGCTGTACGTTTCCTGGTTGCTTTAAGGGGGCCCGGGACAAGTTCTTTTGTGCTGCGCATGGTGGTGGTAAACGCTGCCAGGAGTCTGGCTGCACCAAGTCAGCAGTTGGAGGGTCGGACTTATGTACTGCGCACGGTAAGTTCAGTTCACCTCCCCCCCCCCCCCGACACATACACACGCACACACACTTCTCATTAACCCTGACCCTTACTCTGACCCCCACTCTGTCGATGTGCTGATGATCGCAGGCGGAGGGCGTCGCTGCCAGTTCCCCGGCTGCAACAAGTCATCGCAGTCGAGCACCAACTTCTGCGTCAAGCACGGCGGCGGGCGCACCTGTGCACACGAGGGATGCTCAAAGGTACATTGGGCAGCAGACGTGTGCCGAGGTTTAGTGTGCACTACACGAGAACGCTATGATACTATATTACTACTATAATGCTACTATAATACTGTAAACTAATGCGTGGTGTACTCTGGACTGCAAGTCATTGTTTTCTTGAACAGACTGAATAATGTTCTGACTCTCTCTTTGCACACTGTTGCACCCTCATCACCGTCGAATGCCACCACCACTTTCCCAATGACTTACCATGTGTTGCCCTGTCCTTGTAGGTTGCGCGTGGCAAAACGGACTACTGCGCCGCGCATGGGGGAGGAGTGCGCTGCAAGATTCGCGGCTGCCATAAACTCGCTGTGGGACCGCAACAGCTGTGCAGAACACACGCCACCAGCAGTGGCACCAGCAGCGACAATGGCAATACAGGTGGTGGGAGTGGTGGTGAGAAATTTACGGGCTAGAGGAGGAGGAGGAGGTGGTGGTGGTGGTAGGGAGGGAAAGAGGGGAAAGAGGGGTTGTTCCGTGAGACGACAGTTCCATTTAGACTATACCTCCGAGGTACATTCTAAACAACTTCAAAGATATTTTAACTGCGAGCAATGGGGCGTATGTGATGTGCATGAGTACAGACAGAATGTTCTCAGCTGCACTGCACTGCACTGCACTGCACTGCGCTGCTCTTATATCGAACTTGTAGTGCACAACAACTGTTTTGCGTGCTTGTCGCCGATAGATAGACGCGGATATATTTGTGCTTGAGCGTGGGAAGTTGAGTGGCAGGGGGAGGGGGGAGGGGGAGAAAGGTGTCTCGTTCGCATGCACGGAATACTTGGCGTAAATGGAAATGAGGAGGAGCCCAGCAGGGGACAACTATGATACCCTCAGGCACTTATTGCATTGCCGTTATATCAACCAGAGCCTGCTGTGCCTGCTGTGCTGTGTGTGTCATCCACCAGACAAACCAGACGAGAAATATTTATCACGGGATGTCAGATGTCAGCCAGTTGCTTAGTCAGTAGTTCTATCACTCCAGCGAATTATTATAATAATAACGATTATAATCACACTTGAATTTTGTTGTTGCACCACGAACAAACATTTCCTTTTCTTCCGGGTAAATTTATTTGTTTATCTCTACATGCGCAGGCACACCGGTTGCAGCAGAGAAGAGACTACTCAACAGTTACCAGTAACATATGTGTTTGGTACATTACAGCATCAATCAACAATAGTCGTATAAAGTCTTGGTACTGTTAGTGACTATAGTGGTGAAGTTAGGGTGATTTCTCTGACCGTCGATACGAGGCAACTAACCCCCTCAGGCGATTTCTCTGACCGTTGATGCGAGGCAACTACAGCGGTTCATCGGCCCATTTCTCCCAATCATCATCATCATCATCATCATCATCATCATCATCATCATCATCATCATCATTATCGGCATCTTCGTCCTCTCCTGCGACTATGCCCCCACTCGAAGAAGCATCGCCGCCATCAACATCACTACTGTCCGCGGTGCCCTCATCACCGAAATCTGCGAAGTCGAGATCGTCATCAATCGCTACGTCAATCCTTCCATCCCTGCTGCTGCCACTGCCGATGCCCCAAAAGACGTCGTCGGGCGATTCGCTCGCCGCAGCTCCGATGGCAGTAATGGACGCGCTACGTGCTTGTGAGGTCGGGAGTGTCGGGTGTCACAATGCCCGACAAGTCCAGAGCCTGGTGCCACAATGCGTCCAGTGCGTCCGTCCAGTGCGCCCAGCGTGCATCCAGTGTGTGTATCATGGTAGAATGGATATGTTGTTGCCATGCGTCCAGTGCGTCCAGTGTGCATCCAGTGTGTGTATCATGGCAGAATGGATATGTTGTTGCCATGCGTCCAGCGTAGTACAAGCACACAGCAAGGTATAAATGAAGTGAAGTCATCTACAATGCAAGGATAAAAAGATATTTCTATCTGAATAGTGCAAGCCAAAACATAGAGAGATAGATCGATATCGCCGCTGCTTGTAGTCGACTGTGTGTATAGAGTGACAGAAATAGCGGGGTTCACTGACATTAAACTAAGAATAATTAAAGCAAGGTTTATGGTAAGCAAGATTGCGCACATGCATTATGGTACCTCTCCTTTCTCCCACTTTTTCTCCAGCTTGTAGAAGTTCTTCATCTGTGGCGTCATGACGTGGATCATGATGGAACCTATGGTGACAATAGAAAGGTAAGAGTCAAGGTAAGAGCAAAGGTGAATGGCAAGACGAATGGCAAAGTGAATGGCAAGGCAGGCTATCACACAGTGCAACGAAACATGGACACGCACGCAGGAAATCGCGCAATTGAAGTAACTATATAGATATAATTCACAGGATCCTGTAGTCCTATTATCTGAACGGATAAGAAGCGCTGTGTGCGCAATGCCACAGAACAGCACTGTTCAAAAGGGCAAGTTGGGGCTTGGATTATCGTGTTGGGAAGTTTGGCAGATAGAGGTGAAGTGTGTGCATGTGTGTGCGTGTGTGTGCGTGTATGCGTGCGTGTGTGCAAGACTAACCATAGTCGAGAAGCACCCAGCCACTGGTTGCGGCGCCGTCAACCCCGAATGGGGTCTTGCCATGTTTCTCCTCCATATCCTCCTACATTAATAATAATAAGACATGCATACATAGATGATATAAGGGTGTGTGAGTGTATGGTATGCGTGTTAGGTGGACAGATAAAGTGTCGTCGTACGACTAACACGAGATATATTACTATTATCAGCTTATAAAGGGCGGCATAAAACCGAACTAGTCCAGCAGGGTCAATTCGGCAGAATGACGATAAGATAGATAGATGGGAGGGTGAATGAGTAAATCGACACGCCTCAGCAGACTTATAATAAACTCATCTAATTAGGATATGCCACTCACTTCTATTGCAAGCGCGATAGCTTGGCTCTGCCTACTGTTGTACGCTTCCACCAAAACAACGAAGGATGTAACTTCAGTTATGGCAAACACTCTCCAGGCACCAATAGATGCTGCTTTCCGTTTATCAGCAGTTATGACCGCTGTCAGTACCATTGGCATAAGGGGGTCATCTTCCAGGCGAGTTTCAGGCTCATAACTGACTCGTTCATATTCTATCTTTTCCAACATCTGCGAGTATTGTGTGTCTCTCTTTGTGACTTTCCTGATTTTTCTGCTGCTCCATAGCGACGAGCTCAGCAGTCGAGCACTTACTCGGTGGGGCTTACATGTCATACCGGTACTACTGCCCATAATCTTAATGGGTAGAGAGCACAGAGGAAACGACATGACTGTGCTGAGAACACAAAGATAAACCACTACTGCAAGGGATATAGAGTTATATACAATCATAACGTCAATTGTCGGTTTAAATTTGAAGAAAGGCGTCCCTGATACTGTACTTGCGCAGGCTATAGAAGCCCTGAGAACTTTACAGCTATACGAATACGAGCGTAGTATCAACCGTGCTGTTGATACGGGTAACAGCAAAATCTGGAAATATGCTGACACCAGTCTCGTATCCCTGCTCTGCTGGCAAGTTTACAGGATCGTGAAGTTAAAAGCGATACTGCTGCTCCAGCAGGGATCGCTGCTGTGGGATTCGTTCGATCGACGAAACGCTTCCTCTCCCAGCGGGTTTCCAGTGGAAAGTGAGCCGACAAGAATGACAATTTGTCGATGAATGCCGTATAAGTTTTAAATGCGGACAACATACTCCCTTTTTTTTAAATGGCTGGCAATCAATCAAAGTCTTCCATCTTTTTTAGACTTTGGCTAATAGGACAACACTAGGTCCTGTCTTGGTGGCTATCACCTATTCATCCCCACACCAAGTCTTTTTTGGAGCTCAAGAAAATGGTCAGCACCACCGGAAACTGGATAGCCATCCTTGCTGCTCTATGCTTATTTCTTATTGTTCTATTTATGCTACCAACTGGTGTAAGTGGATTGGATCTATGCAAGGGCCGAGGATACCTAAATTCCACTGACAAGATGTGCGTGTGCCAAACTCCTTACCACGGAGCAGCATGCGAATACAGTAAGTAACTCGCCAACACAACTTTCGGCCAATATTTCAGTCATTCATCAGAAATCTTATCCTTTCCACGCGATTGCTTCTTGTTTGGGTTACCATTGAACGTGGGGACTGGTAAATACTTCATTAACTGCTTCGTTAACTGCTGTAATGGGCAGAGCACTGCCCATTCGGTGAGTCATGGTTCTCGATGCCGTTGCAGAATAACCAAAGAAACACCGAACTCGTTGAGTGCTCCAATATGGTGAGTTTCACTTAAGCCGTTTCATTGCTATCTATTGTTTCGGTGTAACTTTCTCAAATAATTGATAAGTATGCTTAATACCTGATGTTATTTTCCTATGTGACAATTGGCATGCATGGTGACGAGTCAGGGTTATTGTAACCCCTTCACTGTGCTTGCGAGTGCAGAGAAGGATACTCAGGCCAGGCGTGTGAAAGATGTAAGACTTATTCAACACTAACTACTTAATTGACCGACAGTGTGGCAATAAATGCGGGTTGTGATAATATAACCACAATGAACCAATACAATAACACAACCGCAAAGCAACATTCCTAAATCAGAATGTTAGTGGATTCGGCCGCTTCTTTTCAGTTTACTGTCCTTCGAACGCACTGTCTGACCGCGTACATACGCCCATCCCCTGCCCCATCCTCTTGCCCCTTGCCCCTTGCCCCTTGCCCCTCGCCCCTCGCACCTTGCCCCCATCCCCCCCCACCTTGCCACTTCCCCCCTTCCTCACCCCCTGTCCCTTACCCCTCATTCCCTCCCCTTGACCCTTACCCCTCATTCCCTCCCCCTGCCCCTTACCCCTATCCCCTGCCCCTTACCCCTATCCCCTGCCCCTTACCCCTATCCCCTCCCCCTGCCCCTTACCCCATCCGCCCCCCCTTGCCCCTTACCCCTGCCTAGTGACTTGTCCCACTACTCTGTCTCTGAAGCGCGTAGAGGCTATACAGAGCGAGTTCATCGACGTGGACGATGCCAATGCGGGCTTGGTGCAGGACACGGATCTGCGCAACACGCCCGAGTGCTCCGGACATGGACTGTGCAAGACTCTGCGCGAAGCCGCGGCGGAGTTCAATGGACTGTGAGTAGAGCAGGGTAGAGCAGAGCAGAGCAGAGCAGGGTTACCCGCCTTGCACACACCATTCTAGCGACTCTGCTCAATCGTGCCTCGCTTTACTGATTAAGATTAGTAGTGCAATACGGCAGAGTTGTTGATGAGCGCAATTGCAGACATAAGTGTGTGTGTGTTATATCTTATACATGGACTACTATCCTCGCGACACTGACCTCGACTATTGACCGTGTTTTTCCCTTCTTCGTCTACTGCTCTAATTTGGCCCTCACGCCCGCCCTCATCTTGACCCTTTACAATCGCGTGAATTACCGCAGTCAGTTCGTGCGGCCGCCCGTCACTTACGACAACTGGGACGCAGACAAGATTCAAGGCTGCGTGTGTGACGATGGCTTTGAGGGCTTTGACTGCTCGCTGCGCTCTTGCCCTAAGGGCCGCGATCCCACCGAACCACGCTCTGTGCTTGGCCAGCACCGCGAAGAGGTGTTCGAGCTACAGTGCCAAGCTGATGCAGGCTACATTGCCATTCTCGTGCGTGGTATGTACACAGATGCTATTCCACACGATGCCTCGCCAGGGGATCTGCGTGACGCCTTTGCAGCAGTGCCGGGTGTGGGCGAGGTAGAGGTGGTGATGCCAGCGCAAGACGACGGGCTGCCTGCGCTCTGCGGATCGAGCGCAGTCTCCACCACCACGATCACGTTCCTGGATTTCGAAGGAGATCGGCCCCCAATTTTCCTGACGCGCAATACGTCGGACACGCGGCGGTGGCCCAGGGGCTCCACGGCGCTGTCGCTGGGCGGGTCGGAGAGCGATGCCGTGCTAAGGATGAGCACATCGCACACGCTCACCTGCACGAGTACCTGTGTTGACTGCGTCGGTCGAATCTACTTCACCTTTGAGAACAGTATATCTCCCTCTGTGAATGTGACCCAGGATGGGGCGGTGGCTGCTATCGAGAGTGCCATCGCCCAACTCGAAGACCTCAGCACCTCCGGATGGACCAACTTGGAGATTGACGTAACGCGAATCAGTGGGTCGCTGGATAGGGTGTGTGGGGTTAGTGAGTCAAGTAGCATCAGCATCAAGCTTTACTCTGATTATGGAAACTTGCCGTTCCTAGGCTTGATTGATTCCAGCCAGTACGACAGTGGGGTTCGCGCACCGGACGATATCCCCATTAATATCACCCTGAGCACGAATGCCGGCACGGGGCAGCTGTACGAGTGCTCCCGACAGGGCACCTGTGACTACACCAGTGGCGTGTGCGCCTGCTTCCTGGCCTATGTGCTGCACAAAGACGAGTGGGCATTCCGCGCCACCTCCAGTGACGGGCGTGGTCAGCTCGGCACGCGCGGGGATTGCGGGATGATCGAGACCCGGGTCTCCAGCTGCTTCTTCGAGGGGCGAGATATCTGCTCAGGCCATGGGTTCTGCTCCAACACCACCACTACCTGCGAGTGCTACGATGGCTGGGCAGGCATCACCTGCGAGCGTAAGGACTGCCCGATGGGGCGCGCTTGGTTTGACGAGCCACTGAATGGGTACACGGCGCACGACTTTGTGGAGTGCAGTGGGGCGGGCACGTGTCGACGGGATGTGGGGCTGTGCGAGTGCAACCCGGGCTACACTGGACAGGCCTGCGACATCAGAGACTGCATACGCAGCGAATCAGGTACGGACATCGAGCCATATTTGAATACCTTTTGTAGAGGTTATTTGATGTGCGACGAGTTGATATGAGAATAACTTTGCACCGATGGAGCCATTAGACTGTGCATTATTGTATATGACACAACATTTCTGACAGATGTTGATGCAAAGACTTTGAAATCTATCCTATTGATTGAAATATCTGTATATGTTCCCACCCCCCTTCCCCTACCACAACAGGAGAGCCATGTAACGGTCATGGCAGGTGCGTGAACACTGCTCAGCTGTTCGAAATCTTCGGTCTGAGTTACGGCAATGTGACCGTAGACTACTTGAACCCCGGAGGACCGACGTGGGATGCCTACAAGTGGTACGAGTGTCTGTGTGACGCCCATCGGGGTGCGGGGTTCTTCGGCGATATCAGCAAACATAGCGTCGGCCCTAGGTAAGAAACCCCATTCTATTTTATTTGTTTTAATTTTATTATTTGATGAAGTGACTTATCATTTTACATCCTCCTTATCCCTCCCTCTTCCTTTTTCCTTTCCTTCCCCCCTTCCCTTCCCTTCCCTTCCCTTCCCTTCCCTTCCCTTCCCTTCCCTTCCCTTCCCTTCCCTTCCCTTCCCTTCCCTTCCTTCCCTTCCCTTTCCCCCATGGCCTTCCCTCCATGTTGTGATCTCTTATTTTCCATGATTTCAGAGCTCTTATAAGCGGCCGCAATGCAGGCTCTCAGCCCCTGCCTGGCTGGACGAATTGGGACTGCTCTCTGCACAACTGCCCCAAGGGGCACACGAACACGATGCGCGCCGGGGGAGTTGCGGTGCGCGAGGAACAGCGCGTGGTCTGCGGGCTGGAGACATACAGCAACGGCACCAGAGACTTCTTTACCATGACTATATTCGGGGAGAAAACTGCTAAGATATTCACTCATGCCAGGTTCGTCGCATTTCACGTGTTTTTTTTGCTACTATTTGCTTAATGCTATTTCGATTGTTCGTTATTTATTCGTTGCTTATTATGCATTACTGCATATTTGCTAACTGCTAAAAATTTATATCTTTTTCTTCGCAGCCCTCGCGACATCCGTGCAGCCATCGAGTGGCCGGCCAACATCGGCAACGTGACCGTATCCTTCCCCAACTTCGAAAACGATAACATCTCGACGGCGTGCCACACGCACGTGAACGGCAGCGCAGGCGGGTTTGTAGTGCGCTTCGACACGGAGTTTGGAGACCTGCCCATCTTCGAAACAGATCCCGAGCTTAACATCACCGTGACAGAGGTCCTCAAGGGCAACAGTGTAAGTGACTGCACCAGTGCACTGTGTGATCCGTTAGTTTGACCCTGACTAATTATATAGTAAAAAATATGGTATTATTTAATATTATATTGCACTTGGGAGTGTACGCTAATCACGCAAGCCCCCATGACCTGCATAATGCTTTTGTTTTGTTTTGTTTTGCTGTGCGCCTGTGCGTGCGTGCATGAATGCAGACGAATGTTGAATGCGGGGGCACTGAGCTAGGCTACTGTGACAGGAAATGCGGTAAGACCAAAATTTAATCGTAGTATTCTTGATTGAAATGATGGATGGATGGATGCATGCATGCATGCATGGATGGATGAATGGATGGATATATGGATATATGGATGGATGGATGGATGGATGACCAGTACACATTCTAGCATGTAGTGTAGTTAGATTTTTTTCTCCATAGCCTGCCCTGCTCTGCTCTTCACTGCACTGCTTTGCCCTGCCCTACCCTACTCTGCTCATCACTGCTCTGCCCTACCCTACTCTGCTCTTCACTGCACTGCACTGCTTTGCCCTGCTCTGCCCTGCTCTTCACTGCACTGCCCTGCTTTGCCCTGCTCTGCTCTGCACTGTTTTGCCCTGCTCTGCCCTACTCTGCTCTTCACTGCACTGCACTGCTTTGCCCTGCTCTGCCCTGCTCTGCCCTGCTCTGCCCTGCTCTGCCCTGCTCTTTTACTGCACTGCACTGTTTTGCACTGCTTTGCCCTGCTCTGCTCTGCACTGCACTGCTTTGCCGTGCTGTGCTGTGCTCTGCCCTGCTCTTTTACTGCACTGCACTGTTTTGCACTGCTTTGCCCTGCTCTGCTCTGCACTGCACTGCTTTGCCGTGCTGTGCTGTGCTCTGCCGTGCTCTGCCGTGCTCTGCCGTGCTCTGCCGTGCTCTGCCGTGCTCTGCCGTGCTCTGCCGTGCTCTGCCCTGCTCTGCTCTTCACTGCTTTGACCTGCTCTGCCGTACTCTGCTCTTCACTGCACTGCTTTGCCCTGCTCTGCCCTGCTCTGCTTTTCACTGCACTGCACTGCACTGCTTTGCCCTGCTCTGCTCTGCACTGTTCTTCACTGCACTGCTCTGCCGTGCTCTGCTCTTCACTACTTTGCCCTGCTCTGCCCTACTCTGCTCTTCACTGCACTGTACTGCTTTGCCGTGCTCTGCCGTGCTCTGCCGTGCTCTGCCCTGCTTTGCACTGCACTGCTTTGCCCTGCTCTGCTCTGCTTTGCCTATCTCTGCTCTGCCCTCCTCTTCTCTGCTCTGCCCTGCTTTGCTGTTCTGCTCTGCTCTGCTCTGCTTTGCTCTGCCCTCCTCTACTCTGCCCTGCTCAGCCCTGCTTTGCCTATCTCTGCTCTGTTCTGTTCTGCCCTGCTCTGATCTACTCTGATATACTCTGCTCTACTCTGCTCTGTTCTGCTCTGTTCTGCTCTGCCGTGCTCTGTTCTGCTCTGCCCTGCCCTACCGTGTACTGCCGTGCTTTGCTCTTCTCTGCTCTGCCCTCCTCTTCTCTGCTCTGCCCTGCTTTGCTCTGCTGTTCTGCTCTGCTCTGCCGTGCTCTGCCCTCCTCTACTCTGCCCTGCTCAGCCCTGCTTTGCCTATCTCTGCTCTGTTCTGTTCTGCCCTGCTCTGATCTACTCTGATATACTCTGCTCTACTCTGTTCTGCTCTGTTCTGCTCTGCCGTGCTCTGTTCTGCTCTGCCCTGCCCTACCGTGTACTGCCGTGCTCTGCCGTGCTTTGCTCTTCTCTGCTCTGCCCTGCTTTGCTCTGCTGTTCTGCTCTGCCCTGCTCAGCCCTGCTTTGCCTATCTCTGCTCTGTTCTGCTCTGCCCTGCTCTGATCTACTCTGATCTACTCTGATATACTCTGCTCTACTCTGCTCTCTTCTGCTCTGCCGTGTACTGCCGTGCTCTGCCCTGCCCTACCGTGTACTGCCGTGTACTGCCGTGCGCTGCCGTGCTCTGCCGTGCTCTGCCGTGCTCT
Organism: Eutreptiella sp. 'Long Island Sound 2002'; assembly: GCA_964036045.1. NCBI lineage: Eukaryota > Euglenozoa > Euglenophyceae > Eutreptiales > Eutreptiaceae > Eutreptiella > Eutreptiella sp. 'Long Island Sound 2002'. The sequence continues at coordinate 25,201 of CAXIWF010000801.1, forward strand.
GCCGTGCTCTGCTGTGCTCTGCTGTGCTCTGCTGTGCTCTGCTGTGCTCTGCTGTGCTCTGCTGTGCTCTGCCGTGCTCTGCTGTGCTCTGCCGTGCTCTGCCGTGCTCTGCCGTGCTCTGCCGTGCTCTGCCGTGCTCTGCTGTGCTCTGCTGTGCTCTGCTGTGCTCTGCTGTGCTCTGCTGTGCTCTGCTGTGCTCTGCCGTGCTCTGCTGTGCTCTGCCATGCTCTGCCCTGCTCTGCCGTGCTCTGCCGTGCTCTGCTGTGCTCTGCTGTGCTCTGCCGTGCTCTGCTGTGCTCTGCCGTGCTCTGCCTTGCTCTGATGTTTTGCTCTGCTGTTCTGCTCTTCCCATCCCTGCTATGCCTATCTCTGCTCTAGCCTGCTCCGCTCTGCTCTTCTCTGCTCTGATTGGTATCTACTGATACATGTACGAATGTATGTTGGTAGGTGTTTGCGTGTGCAACTCACACTATGGGTCCTCAGACGGGACCGGCGCCGAGGCTGGGGCTGCTGGGGACTGCAGCTACTTTATCCCGCACCCCATCGATCGGATCGACAGCTACACTGTGTTTGGCGGTGCCAACCCTGCCTTCCTGGTGTAGCTCCGCAGATGCTGGGGACTGCATCTACTTTATCCCGCACCCCATCGATAGGATCGACAGCTACACTGTGTTTGGCGGTGCCAACCCTGCCTTCCTGGTGTAGCTCCGCAGATGCTGGGGACTGCATCTACTTTATCCCGCAACCCATCGATAGGATCGACAGCTACACTGTGTTTGGCGGTGCCAACCCTGCCTTCCTGGTGTAGCTCCGCATATGGCGTCTACTGTCTGCTGCTTCATCGACAGAGAAGCACTTTTGACGAGGATATTTTATTAGGCTAGGGCAGGTGGTCGGTTCCTTTTTTGCGAACCGGTCGGCTATTCCAGAAAATAATAATATTGTTTGGCAAGTCGGGGGGGGTTGGGGGTTGGGGGGGTTCCATCGATAACCACGAATTGAGAAACTCTTGGGAAATTTGGTGTTCGCCCCCGGAAAAAATTGGAATATACTTAAAGTAGGACTTCTAATTCTTCTTACAACTGGCCGCACCCCAGTTTTATGTGTGGCAGAACAGGTGCTGCTTTTTCTGAGTGCTGTCCCTTTCCTCCGTGTTAGGTTGTGCATACTATACGATACTATACAATACGATACTATACTACAACTATATTCCGCAGTAATACTTCTATCCATTGCCGAACGCTAATTAACGATTGATGGTTGCAGTATATTGCACTCGCTTTGTGCCGCTGATGATTTCCAACGTCTACGGGATGCTGCCAGCCAATCCAACAAGCACATATATGTATTTTCCCATGTTCCCGAGTAATCAAGTTTTTTAAAATCACCGACCAGGATACTAGCAGGGATACCTGGGATACGATCCTGCTGAGATGATGTGAAATTATCCAATGCATGCATGTGACTGTGCAGTACACTGTATGCTGAATTCAGCCGCCGAATCAGCCTGTGCGATGATGGTAAAAATACACCACTTTTTATTTAATTTAGGCGCTGAATAGAAAAAATAAATGTTACAAAATTGGTTTATGGGTTTCCATAAAAATCCTAAGTTACATTAAATGCCATCTTTTTACTATCCCAGTATCATAGTAAAATTTACTGTAGTACGGTTACTCAAGCAGTCAAATACCACACCATGCAGAAAAGCTGCTAACTTATATTCTCAACGCTCATAAACCCGCACCACACAGGGATCGCTTTTAAACTTCAGCTTCTACTTGTAAGCCCAAAAATTTTCAAACCCATTAGAAAGCATACCTTTTGGTGGCAATAAGATATAAACAAAAAAAATAGTATTGCGACTGGGAAAGAGATGCGAACTGCGTTTACGAATACTTCTTTAATCAAAAGTTTGCTTCTCATATTTTTTTGGGGAAGGATTGATGTAGTTTCCCAAGACTTCGGCAATATATTAGCAAGGCCCCATTCCTTGTGCAGTGTAAGTCCCGTCGGATTTCAGGGTGTCGCCTACCAAGTAAATTTACCTGTTCGGACTAGGTATTCATGGGAATATTTTCCCATCCATTTTATTATTGAATTGAATCTTACATTATTAACTGATTCACCGGGCCGGTTTGTCCTTACTGTAGGGTGGAAGTAATTGCCAGCAAGATTCTGCACTTCTTTCCAATCTCAAGTCTTGGACTCCAGATCTCGGTGTTGATGATCATAAACAGCTTGGTCTTGACCAGCGCCGAAGGCGTCGTGCAACTGTTTCGCAGGCCATAGTCTTGGACGAAACCTTTGATGATTCATCCAAGTTCACCTTCGAAAGCCCAGCTGAGTTTTTCATTGATGACGAAGACTATTTCGGTATCAATAATGGAGCTTCTTCGGACTATGGTCTGCAAAACCAAGGCACCGTGCCCGCCAACGCTCTGTCGTACACCAATGCCGATGGAGCCTACATTGAGGCATCTGGGCTCAACGAAGTACGAATCCAGTGGCTGGATTTGAACATCGAGGGTTTTTTTAATCTGCAGTTCACAGGATCATTTGCAGCGAATCCGAATGGCGACTTCTCAAGCAAGGACCAGATCACAGTGCGGTACTCGGTGGATGGAAGCTTTCGTGAGCCGAAACTTCTCTCTTTTCGGCCATGGGCCGTCCCCGCAACTCTACGTCGTGACTTCGATCTTGATGATACTGGCGATGGCTCTAGCTTAGGGGTTTCCTTCTCAACCGTTACGATGGGCATCCCAGTGGTGGGCAGTACCTTGAGCCTCTATTTGGATCTCGGTTCTAACGGCGCAGGAAGCGAAATCGCTGTTGATAGCCTTCTCATCATCGGGGAGAGCACGCCAGCCCCTTCCGCTGTACCCACAACCGCGCCCACGGGTGTTGAAGAGGGCTTCTTCGCCAGGTTCGGAGGTGGTGCCTGTGCCGAGAAGCTTCCCTTCGGCCCGGAACTGCTGACTAGTACCGGCAGTGTCGATGGCCTGAATCCGTATTACTTCTCCACCAATGCAGCCCTTGATGTCGTCTCCGACAACTGGCTGCAGATTGTTACCAGCGATGGGATCAATGATCTATTCCGCGTCTTATGGCATTTTTCAGACTCTAAATCTGTGACCGCGCGCATGTCTAGTGCAGCCACTGTTGGAGAGGCTGTAATATGGACGGTTGTGGACACTTCCAACAGCGGCACCGAGTACATCTTGAGTGGCTTGTGGCGTTTTTCCTCTGCAGCGGGAGCAAACACTACCGACCTCTTTGTCGGCGCATCAGGTAGTGAGCTGAGCGCCAGTGGCGGAGCATGGGGGGCAGCGACTGGCGTATTGGATGGCGGGTTTGGCCCCGTCCCCACAGACTTCTGGGGCCAGGGCAAGTTCGCAGGCACAGACTCGGCATGCCAGGAGGTGTTCTTGGCAGGCAACGGCACCACGCAGTACCCTTCGCCCGTGACCTACATGTACAGTGCAGATCCGTCGCCCACTACAGCCCCCACCGCAGTACCAACCACTTCTGTCCCAACTGCTCTGCCTACCGTATCTCCGACAGACACATTACAGCCCACTGTGGCCCCAACAGAGCTCCCTTTACCGGTAATTTTTCTGGAGAAGTTCAAGAGCTCTCATCAGTTCAGTATGACCCCTCCAGCTACCTTCTTCAGTGACGCTGAGGGCGACTTCTTTGGCATCAACGCTGTGCTCGGCAGCGGTATCCACGACTTTGGGATCGCAGGAGGAAGCGCACTCCTGCCGGACCAGGCAGTCCAGTTCCTTGGAGTTGACGGCAGTTTCCTCCACGCATCGCACCTCGATGGCAGCCCCGGAGTGGTGAACCCGGTGGAACTAGTCTGGCAGGGCATCAACGTAAATGGCATATCGGAGCTTATCTTCACCGGCCTGTTCGGCGCCCAGAGCCCTGCGCAGTTCGATGACACGGACGGCATCCTGTTGGAGTTCTCTGTAGACGGTGGGCCCCGCCAGACCTTGATTTCATTCAGTGGAGAAACGAGTCTACCCTGCCACCCCAATTGTGGCATCAGCTCCAATATGCGCGAAGATAGCACCTCTCCTACACCGCGTTCCAGCCTTTACCTCGGTCAAACGATGCGATCCTACTCCAAGATGCGGCCCGTGTCGACAGGACAGTCGCTGACCCTATATCTCACCATCAGCTCTGATTCGGGATCGAAGCAACTCGCAGTCGACGAGCTTGTTTTAGGTATGTTAGTTTATTTACGGCATGAATGTACCCTGGTAGGGAGTAAGAAACGAGTGTTGCTGTGCATGAAACAGCTGCTATATCTCTCTATAGCTTATTTCGTTTTCTCAGTGTCGAATACCTATTTTTATCCACCTAGATAAAACGCGCTACTCATGTTACCTACAATTGTCGACCATTCTGACTGTTCCATGAAATAGAACTTGTGCCGACCAAAGCTCCAACGCAGGCACCATCGGCTGTGCCAACTACTCTACCTAGAGCAATACCCTCTGCGGCGCCCTCAACAGCAGTGCCCTCGGCAGTACCAGTGCCCAGCGACGCCGTGCTCTTCGCACGTCTTGGTCATAGTAACTGCGCCCAACAGCTCAACTATGGTCCGCAGGTCATCACCGAGGTAGGCAGCGCTGACGGGACCTTCCCCTACTATTTCTCGACCAACATCGAGTCCAACGTTGTCACTGATGAGTGGCTGCAGGTCGTGACGAGTGACGGTAGCACCGAATTGTTCCGCATCTACTGGAAGTTCGATGAACTCAAGCCTGTGACGCAGCACATTGTAGATGCGGTCGCCTTTGGTGTGCCGGTGAGCTATACAGTGGTGGATACGGCTAACAACGGGGTCCGGATTGATCTGAGCGGTTTTTGGAAGTTCAGCGATAGCGCCGGCATTACTGCATCAACACTTTTTACGGGTGCTACTGGATTTGGGTTCAGTTCCGATGATGGAGCTTGGGGTGCAGGGTCGGGCGTAATCGATGGTGATTCGACGGGTAGCACAGTGCCAGATTTCTGGGGTCAGGCAAATTGGAATTCAGGAGATAATGATCGGTGCGGGAGGGTGTACACAGGCAGCGGCTATACTGCTCAGTACTCATCTCCGGTCGGCTACATGTACGCCATTCCTTCCGATCGTGGACTCTTTGCTGTGACGGGCCCAAGCGCATGTGCGGAAAACCTGCCGTATGGGCCTCAGGAGATCTCACGGACCGGCAGTGAGGATGGGCTGAACCAGTACTACTTCTCCACCAACAGCTTATCGAACTTGCTGTCTGACCGTTGGATCCAGCATGTATACTTGAATGGGGTACCGGAGCTGCGCATCATGTGGGACTTCACATCTGGTCCTAAGACGGTGACGGAGCGCATAGTGGATGCCGTGGCTTTTGGCGAGGAAGTGACGTACCAGGTAGAGGATATCAGCGCAAGTACCAAAACAAGTCTAATCGGAACGTGGTGGTTCAGTGGTAGTGCGGCCAGGACAGAGCAGAACTTATATAGCGGAGCTTTTGGGCCGGGGTTAAGTGGCGATGACGGTGCGTGGGGCGCTGGTTCTGGGATAATTGATGCCAACTCGGGCTTATCTCCTAGCTTTTACGGACAAGCAAACTGGAATTTTGCTGATAGTCATTCATGTCATAAATTGTACAAGAACGGCGTCGATGTGGGCACTGGCACTGTTGAGTCCGTTTTTCAGGCAGTGCATGGAAAGCGTTACGTCTTTACTATTACCAATCATGCCGCATCTGTGAATTGTATGATAAACTTGGCCGAGATCCAGCTTTACGGTATCAATGGGCTTATGATACCCACGTCCATGCTTTCTGTTTCTTGGTCGCAAGCATATTCTGAACTTGACCCCTTTCCGCTCAGTAATTGTTTCGATGGGATTCTCACCAATTTCTGCCATACTGCCGACACGTGCGGAAACAGTTGGATCGAAGTTATCTCAGACACCCCTATTGAGCAAGTTGTCATCACTAACCGCGTTGACTGCTGTGGAGCACGCATAGTGGGTGTCCAGCTTGAATACTTCGTGTACGGCGACTGTCAAAGGGATAAATATCATGAATTGACCTTAACCACGAACCAAGCGCAATATACAGTGGATTTGCCGTCGGTGGTGACCAAGCGATATGTGATGAGAATAGCACAACCACCTTCAGCTGGGATTAATGAGGAATGTTCGATCAACCTGGCAGAAATTCGATTGTTTGGTTCGGACGGGCAGCAGATAACTCCGTCTTCATATTGGTGGTCGGGCTCATATTCTTCGACCCTATATCAGCTTGATGCTTGCTTCGATGGATCCTCCCAAAACTTTTGCGCCACTACTAATAGATGCGACAATGTCTGGATCGAAGTGGTATCGGATCTTCCAATTGAGCAAGTTATCCTCGACAACCGTAACGGGTTTGCAAATCGAATGGTTAACAAGTTCATCGAATACCGTGAACAGGGATCCTGCGAGAACATCTACGAGGTGGCAATCAATACCGGCAAGAATCAGTACATATTCGATTTCCCACAACCAAGCGCAGTTCCCACGGTAGTCCCGACAGCCACACCAAGCGCAGTTCCCACAACCGCGCCCACGGGTGTTGAAGAGGGCTTCTTCGCCAGGTTCGGAGGTGGTGCCTGTGCCGAGAAGCTTCCCTTTGGCCCGGAACTGCTGACTAGAACCGGCAGTGTCGATGGCCTGAATCCATATTACTTCTCCACCAATGCAGCCCTTGATGTCGTCTCCGACAACTGGCTGCAGATTGTTACCAGCGATGGGATCAATGATCTATTCCGCGTCTTATGGCATTTTTCAGACTCTAAATCTGTGACCGCGCGCATGTCTAGTGCAGCCACTGTTGGAGAGGCTGTAATATGGACGGTTGTGGACACTTCCAACAGCGGCACCGAGTACATCTTGAGTGGCTTGTGGCGTTTTTCCTCTGCAGCGGGAGCAAACACTACCGACCTCTTTGTCGGCGCATCAGGTAGTGAGCTGAGCGCCAGTGGCGGAGCATGGGGGGCAGCGACTGGCGTATTGGATGGCGGGTTTGGCCCCGTCCCCACAGACTTCTGGGGCCAGGGCAAGTTCGCAGGCACAGACTCGGCATGCCAGGAGGTGTTCTTGGCAGGCAACGGCACCACGCAGTACCCTTCGCCCGTGACCTACATGTACAGTGCAGATCCGTCGCCCACTACAGCCCCCACCGCAGTACCAACCACTTCTGTCCCAACTGCTCTGCCTACCGTATCTCCGACAGACACATTACAGCCCACTGTGGCCCCAACAGAGCTCCCTTTACCGGTAATTTTTCTGGAGAAGTTCAAGAGCTCTCATCAGTTCAGTATGACCCCTCCAGCTACCTTCTTCAGTGACGCTGAGGGCGACTTCTTTGGCATCAACGCTGTGCTCGGCAGCGGTATCCACGACTTTGGGATCGCAGGAGGAAGCGCACTCCTGCCGGACCAGGCAGTCCAGTTCCTTGGAGTTGACGGCAGTTTCCTCCACGCATCGCACCTCGATGGCAGCCCCGGAGTGGTGAACCCGGTGGAACTAGTCTGGCAGGGCATCAACGTAAATGGCATATCGGAGCTTATCTTCACCGGCCTGTTCGGCGCCCAGAGCCCTGCGCAGTTCGATGACACGGACGGCATCCTGTTGGAGTTCTCTGTAGACGGTGGGCCCCGCCAGACCTTGATTTCATTCAGTGGAGAAACGAGTCTACCCTGCCACCCCAATTGTGGCATCAGCTCCAATATGCGCGAAGATAGCACCTCTCCTACACCGCGTTCCAGCCTTTACCTCGGTCAAACGATGCGATCCTACTCCAAGATGCGGCCCGTGTCGACAGGACAGTCGCTGACCCTATATCTCACCATCAGCTCTGATTCGGGATCGAAGCAACTCGCAGTCGACGAGCTTGTTTTAGGTATGTTAGTTTATTTACGGCATGAATGTACCCTGGTAGGGAGTAAGAAACGAGTGTTGCTGTGCATGAAACAGCTGCTATATCTCTCTATAGCTTATTTCGTTTTCTCAGTGTCGAATACCTATTTTTATCCACCTAGATAAAACGCGCTACTCATGTTACCTACAATTGTCGACCATTCTGACTGTTCCATGAAATAGAACTTGTGCCGACCAAAGCTCCAACGCAGGCACCATCGGCTGTGCCAACTACTCTACCTAGAGCAATACCCTCTGCGGCGCCCTCAACAGCAGTACCAGTGCCCAGCGACGCCGTGCTCTTCGCACGTCTTGGTCATAGTAACTGCGCCCAACAGCTCAACTATGGTCCGCAGGTCATCACCGAGGTAGGCAGCGCTGACGGGACCTTCCCCTACTATTTCTCGACCAACATCGAGTCCAACGTTGTCACTGATGAGTGGCTGCAGGTCGTGACGAGTGACGGTAGCACCGAATTGTTCCGCATCTACTGGAAGTTCGATGAACTCAAGCCTGTGACGCAGCACATTGTAGATGCGGTCGCCTTTGGTGTGCCGGTGAGCTATACAGTGGTGGATACGGCTAACAACGGGGTCCGGATTGATCTGAGCGGTTTTTGGAAGTTCAGCGATAGCGCCGGCATTACTGCATCAACACTTTTTACGGGTGCTACTGGATTTGGGTTCAGTTCCGATGATGGAGCTTGGGGTGCAGGGTCGGGCGTAATCGATGGTGATTCGACGGGTAGCACAGTGCCAGATTTCTGGGGTCAGGCAAATTGGAATTCAGGAGATAATGATCGGTGCGGGAGGGTGTACACAGGCAGCGGCTATACTGCTCAGTACTCATCTCCGGTCGGCTACATGTACGCCATTCCTTCCGATCGTGGACTCTTTGCTGTGACGGGCCCAAGCGCATGTGCGGAAAACCTGCCGTATGGGCCTCAGGAGATCTCACGGACCGGCAGTGAGGATGGGCTGAACCAGTACTACTTCTCCACCAACAGCTTATCGAACTTGCTGTCTGACCGTTGGATCCAGCATGTATACTTGAATGGGGTACCGGAGCTGCGCATCATGTGGGACTTCACATCTGGTCCTAAGACGGTAACGGAGCGCATAGTGGATGCCGTGGCTTTTGGCGAAGAAGTGACGTACCAGGTAGAGGATATCAGCGCAAGTACCAAAACAAGTCTAATCGGAACGTGGTGGTTCAGTGGTAGTGCGGCCAGGACAGAGCAGAACTTATATAGCGGAGCTTTTGGGCCGGGGTTAAGTGGCGATGACGGTGCGTGGGGCGCTGGTTCTGGGATAATTGATGCCAACTCGGGCTTATCTCCTAGCTTTTACGGACAAGCAAACTGGAATTTTGCTGATAGTCATTCATGTCATAAATTGTACAAGAACGGCGTCGATGTGGGCACTGGCACTGTTGAGTCCGTTTTTCAGGCAGTGCATGGAAAGCGTTACGTCTTTACTATTACCAATCATGCCGCATCTGTGAATTGTATGATAAACTTGGCCGAGATCCAGCTTTACGGTATCAATGGGCTTATGATACCCACGTCCATGCTTTCTGTTTCTTGGTCGCAAGCATATTCTGAACTTGACCCCTTTCCGCTCAGTAATTGTTTCGATGGGATTCTCACCAATTACTGCCATACTGCCGACACGTGCGGAAACAGTTGGATCGAAGTTATCTCAGACACCCCTATTGAGCAAGTTGTCATCACTAACCGCGTTGACTGCTGTGGAGCACGCATAGTGGGTGTCCAGCTTGAATACTTCGTGTACGGCGACTGTCAAAGGGATAAATATCATGAATTGACCTTATCCACGAGCCAAGCGCAATATACAGTGGATTTGCCGTCGGTGGTGACCAAGCGATATGTGATGAGAATAGCACAACCACCTTCAGCTGGGATTAATGAGGAATGTTCGATCAACCTGGCAGAAATTCGATTGTTTGGTTCGGACGGGCAGCAGATAACTCCGTCTTCATATTGGTGGTCGGGCTCATATTCTTCGACCCTATATCAGCTCGATGCTTGCTTCGATGGATCCTCCCAAAACTTTTGCGCCACTACTAATAGATGCGACAATGTCTGGATCGAAGTGGTATCGGATCTTCCAATTGAGCAAGTTATCCTCGACAACCGTAACGGGTTTGCAAATCGAATGGTTGGCAAGTTCATCGAATACCGTGAACAGAGATCCTGCGAGAACATCTACGAGGTGACAATCAATACCGGCAAGAATCAGTACATATTCGATTTCCCACAACCAAGCGCAGTTCCCACGGTAGTCCCGACAGCCACACCAAGCGCAGTTCCCACGGTAATCCCGACGACAGCCACACCAAGCGCAGTTCCCACGGTAGTCCCGACGACAGCCACACCAAGCGCAGTTCCCACGGTAGTCCCGTCGACAGCCACACCAAGCGCAGTTCCCACGGTAGTCCCGACGACAGCCACACCAAGCGCAGTTCCCACGGTAGTCCCGACGACAGCCACACCAAGCGCAGTTCCCACGGTAGTCCCGACGACAGCCACACCAAGCGCAGTTCCCACGGTAGTCCCGACGACAGCCACACCAAGCGCAGTTCCCACGGTAGTCCCGACGACAGCCACACCAAGCGCAGTTCCCACGGTAGTCCCGACGACAGCCACACCAAGCGCAGTTCCCACGGTAGTCCCGACGACAGCCACACCAAGCGCAGTTCCCACGGTAGTCCCGACGACAGCCACACCAAGCGCAGTTCCCACGGTAGTCCCGACGACAGCCACACCAAGCGCAGTTCCCACGGTAGTCCCGACGACAGCCACACCAAGCGCAGTTCCCACGGTAGTCCCGACGACAGCCACACCAAGCGCAGTTCCCACGGTAGTCCCGACGACAGCCACACCAAGCGCAGTTCCCACGGTAGTCCCGACGACAGCCACACCAAGCGCAGTTCCCACGGTAGTCCCGACGACAGCCACACCAAGCGCAGTTCCCACGGTAGTCCCGACGACAGCCACACCAAGCGCAGTTCCCACGGTAGTCCCGACGACAGCCACACCAAGCGCAGTTCCCACGGTAGTCCCGACGACAGCCACACCAAGCGCAGTTCCCACGGTAGTCCCGACGACAGCCACACCAAGCGCAGTTCCCACGGTAGCCCCGACGACAGCCACACCAAGCGCAGTTCCCACGGTAGTCCCGACGACAGCCACACCAAGCGCAGTTCCCACGGTAGTCCCGACGACAGCCACACCAAGCGCAGTTCCCACGGTAGTCCCGACGACAGCCCGACGACAGCCACACCAAGCGCAGTTCCCACGGTAGTCCCGACGACAGCCACACCAAGCGCAGTTCCCACGGTAGTCCCGACGACAGCCACACCAAGCGAGTTCCACGGTAGTCCCGACGACAGCCACACCAAGCGCAGTTCCCACGGTAGTCCCGACGACAGCCACACCAAGCGCAGTTCCCACGGTAGTCCCGACGACAGCCACACCAAGCGCAGTTCCCACGGTAGTCCCGACGACAGCCACACCAAGCGCAGTTCCCACGGTAGTCCCGACGACAGCCACACCAAGCGCAGTTCCCACGGTAACAGCCACACCAAGCGCAGTTCCCACGGTAGTCCCGACGACAGCCACACCAAGCGCAGTTCCCACGGTAGTCCCGACGACAGCCACACCAAGCGCAGTTCCCACGGTAGTCCCGACGACAGCCACACCAAGCGCAGTTCCCACGGTAGTCCCGACGACAGCCACACCAAGCGCAGTTCCCACGGTAGTCCCGACGACAGCCACACCAAGCGCAGTTCCCACGGTAGTCCCGACGACAGCCACACCAAGCGCAGTTCCCACGGTAGTCCCGACGACAGCCACACCAAGCGCAGTTCCCACGGTAGTCCCGACGACAGCCACACCAAGCGCAGTTCCCACGGTAGTCCCGACGACAGCCACACCAAGCGCAGTTCCCACGGTAGTCCCGACGACAGCCACACCAAGCGCAGTTCCCACGGTAGTCCCGACGACAGCCACACCAAGCGCAGTTCCCACGGTAGTCCCGACGACAGCCACACCAAGCGCAGTTCCCACGGTAGTCCCGACGACAGCCACACCAAGCGCAGTTCCCACGGTAGTCCCGACGACAGCCACACCAAGCGCAGTTCCCACGGTAGTCCCGACGACAGCCACACCAAGCGCAGTTCCCACGGTAGTCCCGACGACAGCCACACCAAGCGCAGTTCCCACGGTAGTCCCGACGACAGCCACACCAAGCGCAGTTCCCACGGTAGTCCCGACGACAGCCACACCAAGCGCAGTTCCCACGGTAGTCCCGACGACAGCCACACCAAGCGCAGTTCCCACGGTAGTCCCGACGACAGCCACACCAAGCGCAGTTCCCACGGTAGTCCCGACGACAGCCACACCAAGCGCAGTTCCCACGGTAGTCCCGACGACAGCCACACCAAGCGCAGTTCCCACGGTAGTCCCGACGACAGCCACACCAAGCGCAGTTCCCACGGTAGTCCCGACGACAGCCACACCAAGCGCAGTTCCCACGGTAGTCCCGACGACAGCCACACCAAGCGCAGTTCCCACGGTAGTCCCGACGACAGCCACACCAAGCGCAGTTCCCACGGTAGTCCCGACGACAGCCACACCAAGCGCAGTTCCCACGGTAGTCCCGACGACAGCCACACCAAGCGCAGTTCCCACGGTAGTCCCGACGACAGCCACACCAAGCGCAGTTCCCACGGTAGTCCCGACGACAGCCACACCAAGCGCAGTTCCCACGGTAGTCCCGACGACAGCCACACCAAGCGCAGTTCCCACGGTAGTCCCGACGACAGCCACACCAAGCGCAGTTCCCACGGTAGTCCCGACGACAGCCACACCAAGCGCAGTTCCCACGGTAGTCCCGACGACAGCCACACCAAGCGCAGTTCCCACGGTAGTCCCGACGACAGCCACACCAAGCGCAGTTCCCACGGTAGTCCCGACGACAGCCACACCAAGCGCAGTTCCCACGGTAGTCCCGACGACAGCCACACCAAGCGCAGTTCCCACGGTAGTCCCGACGACAGCCACACCAAGCGCAGTTCCCACGGTAGTCCCGACGACAGCCACACCAAGCGCAGTTCCCACGGTAGTCCCGACGACAGCCACACCAAGCGCAGTTCCCACGGTAGTCCCGACGACAGCCACACCAAGCGCAGTTCCCACGGTAGTCCCGACGACAGCCACACCAAGCGCAGTTCCCACGGTAGTCCCGACGACAGCCACACCAAGCGCAGTTCCCACGGTAGTCCCGACGACAGCCACACCAAGCGCAGTTCCCACGGTAGTCCCGACGACAGCCACACCAAGCGCAGTTCCCACGGTAGTCCCGACGACAGCCACACCAAGCGCAGTTCCCACGGTAGTCCCGACGACAGCCACACCAAGCGCAGTTCCCACGGTAGTCCCGACGACAGCCACACCAAGCGCAGTTCCCACGGTAGTCCCGACGACAGCCACACCAAGCGCAGTTCCCACGGTAGTCCCGACGACAGCCACACCAAGCGCAGTTCCCACGGTAGTCCCGACGACAGCCACACCAAGCGCAGTTCCCACGGTAGTCCCGACGACAGCCACACCAAGCGCAGTTCCCACGGTAGTCCCGACGACAGCCACACCAAGCGCAGTTCCCACGGTAGTCCCGACGACAGCCACACCAAGCGCAGTTCCCACGGTAGTCCCGACGACAGCCACACCAAGCGCAGTTCCCACGGTAGTCCCGACGACAGCCACACCAAGCGCAGTTCCCACGGTAGTCCCGTCGACAGCCACACCAAGCGCAGTTCCCACGGTAGTCCCGACGACAGCCACACCAAGCGCAGTTCCCACGGTAGTCCCGACGACAGCCACACCAAGCGCAGTTCCCACGGTAGTCCCGACGACAGCCACACCAAGCGCAGTTCCCACGGTAGTCCCGACGACAGCCACACCAAGCGCAGTTCCCACGGTAGTCCCGACGACAGCCACACCAAGCGCAGTTCCCACGGTAGTCCCGACGACAGCCACACCAAGCGCAGTTCCCACGGTAGTCCCGACGACAGCCACACCAAGCGCAGTTCCCACGGTAGTCCCGACGACAGCCACACCAAGCGCAGTTCCCACGGTAGTCCCGACGACAGCCACACCAAGCGCAGTTCCCACGGTAGTCCCGACGACAGCCACACCAAGCGCAGTTCCCACGGTAGTCCCGACGACAGCCACACCAAGCGCAGTTCCCACGGTAGTCCCGACGACAGCCACACCAAGCGCAGTTCCCACGGTAGTCCCGACGACAGCCACACCAAGCGCAGTTCCCACGGTAGTCCCGTCGACAGCCACACCAAGCGCAGTTCCCACGGTAGTCCCGACGACAGCCACACCAAGCGCAGTTCCCACGGCAGTCCCGACGACAGCCACACCAAGCGCAGTTCCCACGGTAGTCCCGACGACAGCCACACCAAGCGCAGTTCCCACGGTAGTCCCGACGACAGCCACACCATGTGCAGTTCCCACGGTAGTCCCGACGACAGCCACACCAAGCGCAGTTCCCACGGTAGTCCCGACGACAGCCACACCAAGCGCAGTTCCCACGGTAGTCCCGACGACAGCCACACCAAGCGCAGTTCCCACGGTAGTCCCGACGACAGCCACACCAAGCGCAGTTCCCACGGTAGTCCCGACGACAGCCACACCAAGCGCAGTTCCCACGGTAGTCCCGACGACAGCCACACCAAGCGCAGTTCCCACGGTAGTCCCGACGACAGCCACACCAAGCGCAGTTCCCACGGTAGTCCCGACGACAGCCACACCAAGCGCAGTTCCCACGGTAGTCCCGACGACAGCCACACCAAGCGCAGTTCCCACGGTAGTCCCGACGACAGCCACACCAAGCGCAGTTCCCACGGTAGTCCCGACGACAGCCACACCAAGCGCAGTTCCCACGGTAGTCCCGACGACAGCCACACCAAGCGCAGTTCCCACGGTAGTCCCGACGACAGCCACACCAAGCGCAGTTCCCACGGTAGTCCCGACGACAGCCACACCAAGCGCAGTTCCCACGGTAGTCCCGACGACAGCCACACCAAGCGCAGTTCCCACGGTAGTCCCGACGACAGCCACACCAAGCGCAGTTCCCACGGTAGTCCCGACGACAGCCACACCAAGCGCAGTTCCCACGGTAGTCCCGACGACAGCCACACCAAGCGCAGTTCCCACGGTAGTCCCGACGACAGCCACACCAAGCGCAGTTCCCACGGTAGTCCCGACGACAGCCACACCAAGCGCAGTTCCCACGGTAGTCCCGACGACAGCCACACCAAGCGCAGTTCCCACGGTAGTCCCGACGACAGCCACACCAAGCGCAGTTCCCACGGTAGTCCCGACGACAGCCACACCAAGCGCAGTTCCCACGGTAGTCCCGACGACAGCCACACCAAGCGCAGTTCCCACGGTAGTCCCGACGACAGCCACACCAAGCGCAGTTCCCACGGTAGTCCCGACGACAGCCACACCAAGCGCAGTTCCCACGGTAGTCCCGACGACAGCCACACCAAGCGCAGTTCCCACGGTAGTCCCGACGACAGCCACACCAAGCGCAGTTCCCACGGTAGTCCCGACGACAGCCACACCAAGCGCAGTTCCCACGGTAGTCCCGACGACAGCCACACCAAGCGCAGTTCCCACGGTAGTCCCGACGACAGCCACACCAAGCGCAGTTCCCACGGTAGTCCCGACGACAGCCACACCAAGCGCAGTTCCCACGGTAGTCCCGACGACAGCCACACCAAGCGCAGTTCCCACGGTAGTCCCGACGACAGCCACACCAAGCGCAGTTCCCACGGTAGTCCCGACGACAGCCACACCAAGCGCAGTTCCCACGGTAGTCCCGACGACAGCCACACCAAGCGCAGTTCCCACGGTAGTCCCGACGACAGCCACACCAAGCGCAGTTCCCACGGTAGTCCCGACGACAGCCACACCAAGCGCAGTTCCCACGGTAGTCCCGACGACAGCCACACCAAGCGCAGTTCCCACGGTAGTCCCGACGACAGCCACACCAAGCGCAGTTCCCACGGTAGTCCCGACGACAGCCACACCAAGCGCAGTTCCCACGGTAGTCCCGACGACAGCCACACCAAGCGCAGTTCCCACGGTAGTCCCGACGACAGCCACACCAAGCGCAGTTCCCACGGTAGTCCCGACGACAGCCACACCAAGCGCAGTTCCCACGGTAGTCCCGACGACAGCCACACCAAGCGCAGTTCCCACGGTAGTCCCGACGACAGCCACACCAAGCGCAGTTCCCACGGTAGTCCCGACGACAGCCACACCAAGCGCAGTTCCCACGGTAGTCCCGACGACAGCCACACCAAGCGCAGTTCCCACGGTAGTCCCGACGACAGCCACACCAAGCGCAGTTCCCACGGTAGTCCCGACGACAGCCACACCAAGCGCAGTTCCCACGGTAGTCCCGTCGACAGCCACACCAAGCGCAGTTCCCACGGTAGTCCCGTCGACAGCCACACCAAGCGCAGTTTCTACCGTGGTGCCTTCTCTGATTCCCACCTTTGGTCCTGTCGTGATTGAAACCCCGCATCCTTATCCTGCGAGGCTAGTTGAGAAGTGGATCGTTAACTACCCCGATGTGAGGTGTTACCTGCTGACCATGGACCCTCAGAGTTGGACTCCAGAGGCGCGAGATAGGCTTATGATCTCCGCCATTACCTTCCCCGATGGACAGCGCACCACCACGCTTGTTTCAGACAGACTGTTCAAGAAACGCCTTATGAACTTCCCTCAGACTGTCGTTGAAGCTGCTGGAGTGATGCTACACTTTAGCGCTGACGGGAGTAGGCAAGGCTGGGGCTTCCGCATCACTATTAGTCCTTGCGAGACAGGAAACAAGGCTTAAAAGTATAGCCACTGGTAGGTTAAGTGGTAGTAACCTGCTCATGCCCTCCGTAGTTGTTCACACACTACGGATTTATTGAAAAAAAAGACGAGAGCTGCTGGAATCAAGCATTGTCTATGGTAATTTAAAAACAAAACAAATCGATTTTTACTGCATTATCATAGCAATAGTAACGGGCAGTACATCCTTGTCTTAGCAATAGTAACGGGCAGTACATCCTTGTCTGAGCAATAATGGGTTAATGGTAGTCGTTGATAATGTCCCACAAATCCGGAAACGCATTGCATCCAGTACAGTTCGTTGGGGGCAGCTTGTGCTAGTCGTTGATAATGTCCCACAAATCCGGAAACGCATTGCATCCAGTACAGTTCGTTGGGGGCAGCTTGTGGTAGTCGTTGATAATGTCCCACAAATCCGGAAACGCATTGCATCCAGTACAGTTCGTTGGGGGCAGCTTGTGGTAGTCGTTGATAATGTCCCACAAATCCGGAAACGCATTGCATCCAGTACAGTTCGTTGGGGGCAGCTTGTAGTAGTCGTTGATAATGTCCCACAAATCCGGAAACGCATTGCATCCAGTACAGTTCGTTGGGGGCAGCTTGTGGTAGTCGTTGATAATGTCCCACAAATCCGGAAACGCATTGCATCCAGTACAGTTCGTTGGGGGCAGCTTGTGGTAGTCGTTGATAATGTCCCACAAATCCGGAAACGCATTGCATCCAGTACAGTTCGTTGGGGGCAGCTTGTGGTAGTCGTTGATAATGTCCCACAAATCCGGAAACGCATTGCATCCAGTACAGTTCGTTGGGGGCAGCTTGTGCTAGTCGTTGATAATGTCCCACAAATCCGGAAACGCATTGCATCCAGTACAGTTCGTTGGGGGCAGCTTGTGGTAGTCGTTGATAATGTCCCACAAATCCGGAAACGCATTGCATCCAGTACAGTTCGTTGGGGGCAGCTTGTGGTAGTCGTTGATAATGTCCCACAAATCCGGAAACGCATTGCATCCAGTACAGTTCGTTGGGGGCAGCTTGTAGTAGTCGTTGATAATGTCCCACAAATCCGGAAACGCATTGCATCCAGTACAGTTCGTTGGGGGCAGCTTGTGGTAGTCGTTGATAATGTCCCACAAATCCGGAAACGCATTGCATCCAGTACAGTTCGTTGGGGGCAGCTTGTAGTAGTCGTTGATAATGTCCCACAAATCCGGAAACGCATTGCATCCAGTACAGTTCGTTGGGGGCAGCTTGTGGTAGTCGTTGATAATGTCCCACAAATCCGGAAACGCATTGCATCCAGTACAGTTCGTTGGGGGCAGCTTGTGGTAGTCGTTGATAATGTCCCACAAATCCGGAAACGCATTGCATCCAGTACAGTTCGTTGGGGGCAGCTTGTGGTAGTCGTTGATAATGTCCCACAAATCCGGAAACGCATTGCATCCAGTACAGTTCGTTGGGGGCAGCTTGTGCTAGTCGTTGATAATGTCCCACAAATCCGGAAACGCATTGCATCCAGTACAGTTCGTTGGGGGCAGCTTGTGGTAGTCGTTGATAATGTCCCACAAATCCGGAAACGCATTGCATCCAGTACAGTTCGTTGGGGGCAGCTTGTGGTAGTCGTTGATAATGTCCCACAAATCCGGAAACGCATTGCATCCAGTACAGTTCGTTGGGGGCAGCTTGTAGTAGTCGTTGATAATGTCCCACAAATCCGGAAACGCATTGCATCCAGTACAGTTCGTTGGGGGCAGCTTGTGGTAGTCGTTGATAATGTCCCACAAATCCGGAAACGCATTGCATCCAGTACAGTTCGTTGGGGGCAGCTTGTGCTAGTCGTTGATAATGTCCCACAAATCCGGAAACGCATTGCATCCAGTACAGTTCGTTGGGGGCAGCTTGTGGTAGTCGTTGATAATGTCCCACAAATCCGGAAACGCATTGCATCCAGTAGAGTTCGTTGGGGGCAGCTTGTGGTAGTCGTTGATAATGTCCCACAAATCCGGAAACGCATTGCATCCAGTACAGTTCGTTGGGGGCAGCTTGTAGTAGTCGTTGATAATGTCCCACAAATCCGGAAACGCATTGCATCCAGTACAGTTCGTTGGGGGCAGCTTGTGGTAGTCGTTGATAATGTCCCACAAATCCGGAAACGCATTGCATCCAGTACAGTTCGTTGGGGGCAGCTTGTAGTAGTCGTTGATAATGTCCCACAAATCCGGAAACGCATTGCATCCAGTACAGTTCGTTGGGGGCAGCTTGTGGTAGTCGTTGATAATGTCCCACAAATCCGGAAACGCATTGCATCCAGTACAGTTCGTTGGGGGCAGCTTGTGGTAAGATACTGAAACCAAACTGGCTGTCGCTGCTGAGTTCCCAGCAGAAACATTGATATTTTCGTATGATGTCATAGTACAGCTTATATCTGTTTTCAATTAGGCAGTGAAAGCCGTGAAGTGAAATCTGACGTCTGCGGACTCCGCTTTGGACGCAACTCAACAAGCACACGTTATCCACAGGCTGCACTTCCAAGATAATTAATACATATACATACAATAACTGATACATACAAACATACGTGCTGCTTCGGGTCAAGTTAAATATATAAGCTGACTACCATTTCATACGAACATATACAGACCTGTTTGCTATCGGATGTTTCATCCCTGTTTTAATCGGCAGGGGATTAATCGGGAGGGGAAATTCAGCATGGCTTCGGATTCCAGTATGAGCTTACGCACACCAAAATTGAACCCTCACTTTCCTTCTTCCTCTTCTCACTCCCTATTGGACTCCACAGAAGCAGTAGTAGCACTACTGTGCTGCGCCACTGTCTGCTCGACAGATTCGCTGGCACCCTCGAAGGCGTATGGCCGCGGGTCCTCCTCGTCTTCCAGATTATCGAAAAAGGAGTACGTGAACATAAACGTCTCGTCCTTAGATGCAATCACCTCTAAATCCTTAGATAGCTCGTCTGTGCCCCAGACCTGCTCCAGCCCTCCTGAGGTTAGGTAAGCAGCCAGCTCCGCCGCTACGTCATCCGGGAAGCAGTGCCGAGCGTGCCAGTTCAGCAGCAGCTTGGCCTTGGAGGGCGCGGTGATGAAGGTCTCTCTGCGGAATGGAAAGGGGAAACAGGGCCCGTCTTTGGTCAGAGTCCAGTGGGTGAAGTCGATAGGGTCGTAGAAAAGGTACTGTCGGTCCTCCACGCTGTGGCCCAGCGCATCATGGAAAAGCTCACAGATGCCGCGGTAGGATACGTACCTGCAGAAAATAGGAGGTGGTATTGAAGCAGGGGCGTTGAAAGAGGAGGCATTGAAGGAGGGGCGTGGAAGGAGGGGATGTCGAAGGAGGGGATGTCGAAGGAGGGGATGTAGTAGGAGGGGCGTGGAAGGAGGGGATGTAGAAGGAGGGGACGTAGTAGGAGGGGCGTGGAAGGAGGGGGTATTGAAGCAGGGGCATTGAAAGAGGGGGCATTAAAAGAGGGGGCATTAAAGGAAAAATGTAGAAGAAGGGGATGTAGAAGGAGGGGATGTAGAAGGAGGGGATGTAGAAGGAGGGGGCATTGAAGGAGGGGTGTGGAATGAGGGGTATTGAAGGAGGGGAATTAAAAGAGGGGGCATTGAAGGAGGGGTATTGAAGGAGGGGATGTAGAAGGAGGGGATGTAGAAGGAGGGGATGTAGAAGTAGGGGCGTGAAAGGAGGGGATGTAGAAGGAGGGGATGTAGTAGGAGGGGCGTGGAAGGAGGGGATGTAGAAGGAGGGTACGTAGTAGGAGGGGCGTGGAAGGAGGGGATGTAGTAGGAGGTGCGTGGAAGGAGGGGGTATTGAAGCAGGGGCATTGAAAGAGGGGGCATTAAAAGAGGGGGCATTAAAGGAAAGATGTTGAAGGAGGGGATGTAGAAGGAGGGGATGTAGAAGGAGGGGATGTAGAAGGAGGGGATGTAGAAGGAGGGGATGTAGAAGGAGGGGATGTAGAAGTAGGGGCGTGAAAGGAGGGGATGTAGAAGGAGGGGATGTAGTAGGAGGGGCGTGGAAGGAGGGGATGTAGAAGGAGGGGACGTAGTAGGAGGGGCGTGGAAGGAGGGGATGTAGTAGGAGGTGCGTGGAAGGAGGGGGTATTGAAGCAGGGGCATTGAAAGAGGGGGCATTAAAAGAGGGGGCATTAAAGGAAAGATGTTGAAGGAGGGGATGTAGAAGGAGGGGATGTAGAAGGAGGGGATGTAGAAGGAGGGGATGTAGAAGGAGGGGATGTAGAAGGAGGGGATGTAGAAGGAGGGGATGTAGAAGGAGGGGCGTGGAAGGAGGGGTGTGGAATGAGGGGTATTGAAGGAGGGGAATTAAAAGAGGGGGCATTGAAGGAGGGGTATTGAAGGAGGGGATGTAGAAGGAGGGGGTATTGAAGGAGGGGCATTGAAAGAGGGGGCATTGAAAGAGGGGGCATTGAAAGAGGGGGCATTAAAGGAGGGGGTATTGAATGAGGGGCATTAAAAGAGGAGGCATTGAAGGAAATATATTGAAGTAGGGGGCGTTGAAGAAGGTGCGTGAAAGGAGGGGATGTAGAAGGAGGGGATGTAGAAGTAGGGGGTATTGAAGGAGGGGCGTGGAAGGAGGGGTGTGGAATGAGGGGTATTGAAGGAGGGGAATTAAAAGAGGGGGCATTGAAGGAGGGGTATTGAAGGAGGGGATGTAGAAGGAGGGGATGTAGAAGGAGGAGATGTAGAAGGAGGGGATGTAGAAGGAGGGGGTATTGAAGGAGGGGCATTGAAGGAGGGGATGTAGAAGGAGGGGATGTAGAAGGAGGAGATGTAGAAGGAGGGGATGTAGAAGGAGGGGGTATTGAAGGAGGGGGCATTGAAAGAAGGGGCATTGAAAGAGGGGGCATTAAAGGAGGGGGTATTGAATGAGGGGCATTAAAAGAGGGGGCATTGAAGGAAATATATTGAAGTAGGGGGCGTTGAAGGAGGTGCGTGAAAGGAGGGGATGTAGAAGGAGGGGCGTGGAAGGAGGGGATGTAGAAGGAGGGGGTATTGCAGGAGGGGGATTGATGGAGGGGGTATTGAATGAGGGGCATTTAAGGAGGGGGTATTGAATGAGGGGCATTAAAAGAGGGCGCATTGAAGGAAATATATTGAAGTAGGGGGCGTTGAAGAAGGTGCGTGAAAGGAGGGGATGTAGAAGGAGGGGATGTAGAAGTAGGGGGTATTGAAGGAGGGGCGTGGAAGGAGGGGTGTGGAATGAGGGGTATTGAAGGAGGGGAATTAAAAGAGGGGGCATTGAAGGAGGGGTATTGAAGGAGGGGATGTAGAAGGAGGGGATGTAGAAGGAGGAGATGTAGAAGGAGGGGATGTAGAAGGAGGGGGTATTGAAGGAGGGGCATTGAAGGAGGGGATGTAGAACGAGGGGATGTAGAAGGAGGAGATGTAGAAGGAGGGGATGTAGAAGGAGGGGGTATTGAAGGAGGGGGCATTGAAAGAAGGGGCATTGAAAGAGGGGGCATTAAAGGAGGGGGTATTGAATGAGGGGCATTAAAAGAGGGGGCATTGAAGGAAATATATTGAAGTAGGGGGCGTTGAAGAAGGTGCGTGAAAGGAGGGGATGTAGAAGGAGGGGCGTGGAAGGAGGGGATGTAGAAGGAGGGGGTATTGCAGGAGGGGGATTGATGGAGGGGGTATTGAATGAGGGGCATTTAAGGAGGGGGTATTGAATGAGGGGCATTAAAAGAGGGCGCATTGAAGGAAATATATTGAAGGAGGGGGCGTTGAAGGAGGGGATGTAGGAGGGGCGTGGAAGGCGGGTATGTAGAAGGAGGGGGTATTGAAGCAGGGGCATTGAAGGAGGGGGTATTGAAGCAGGGGCATTGAAGCAGGGGCATTGAAGGAGGGGGCGTTGAAGGAGGGGATGTAGAAGGAGGGGCGTGGAAGGCGGGGATGTAGAAGGAGGGGGTATTGAAGCAGGGGCATTGAAGGAGGGGGTATTGAAGCAGGGGCATTGAAGGAGGGGGCATTGAAGGAGGGGCGTGGAAGGAGGGGGTATTGAAGGAGGCAGACAGTAGACATTCGCAGTCACAATCGGAGTGACGGCAGAAACAGTATACTAAACGCATGCATTGCGGTAGGGAGCACGCACAACGGATAAAGGGACAAAGTTTGTTGAATATATCGTGCATAAAATGCCTAGCTCAGACGCAATTAATGGACATTACCGATCGGTTCCACAGTTGAAGATCTGATTTGCGGCGTTGGGGTGTCCTACTGCAGCAGTTAGAAGACTAGCCACATCTTCTACGTGCGTGAGACCGACCAACTGCTCCCCAGTAAGTGGCAGTGGAATGGGCAGCTTGCGACAGACACGGCCTGTGAAGTAGTCTAGATAGCGCTTCGACGGGGAGGAGAGCGGTCCGTAGATGTATTGCGGCCGTATTATGGTGTATGGCACTCCTGAGGCCCGCACAGCCAGCTCCACCGCACGGATTCCGTTATCCTCCTTCACTGCATCGGTCTCGACATATGGAGCAAGACCAGAATCGGTTCGATACATTCCGGCTGACGACACGAACAGGAGCTGCTTCAAGGTAGTGCCGCTGGCCGTGGCCATTGCAATTACCATGGCAGCATCATTAGCCGACTTCGACCAATTGTCTACGATATATTCGAACTTTGTATTCTTAAGCACCTCTGGGAGTTGTTCAGCTAATTTTATTACTCCCGTAAGATCTGCATCAATTATACGGACGCCCTGGTCTGAGAGGGAGTTGTAAGAAGAGAAAGGTGGCTTATTGTAATCACATTTATCTTGCAACACCGTGACCTCAAGGCCTGGTTGGGCGGTAAGAAGTTCTTTACAGAGATGATAACCGATGCTTCCATGTCCACCACCTTTATTTTGCACGATTAATGTTTTGCCTGTGAGGGGATTTCTGCCCTCCTTCGTCATTCTCATCGTCGATGGCAAGCCTTGATGGGCGGCAATTTGTCTGTGGAGATGGAGGCTTGGCGAAGTGAACGCACTCGCTGCCACCACGCAGCACAGAATGCTCACAATGTGCCACATTCTAGCTACTGAAACAAGATGATTAAATGAAATCCAATTTGTGCTATTAATTGTACTCGTTTTGTGCATATCTTTTCTAATTTATTGGATTTCATTTAATCATCTTGTTTCAGTAGCAGACACGTCTTGCTGGCGTGAGCTCAAAGATCCCAAGATCCCTGCTGCTGGGATCGCAGGGGAATGCAAATGCATCTAAAGCTTGAGCCACCACAAGCTGCGCCGCTTTACTGCTTACTTGCAGAGTGCAACATGCCGCATGATGGCTACGAGTAGGTACTGTAATGGTACATGGGATCCGAAGCTCTCGAGTATGCAAAGCGCTGCCTCCGAGGTAATTCTTTATAAAAAAAACTTCATCGTCTCCACTATCATAGTGGAGTCGAGGACACATGATGTGTGCGAGCACAACAGTCATGCTGAGTATAATTCGATGCCTACCGGTATTCTCTGAAATATACTGCACAGCTAAGGATAATAGTGATTTTACAGAGTACAATAAATAACAAGTTACCATAAAGGGATTAGAAGCATAAAATAATATTATTATACGTGGATTATATCGCTGAGTGTAATAATTATTACACTAATCTATAGAAGTAGTAGCAGCAGCTGCGGCTGCTGCTTCAATTACAGCTGCAATAACAATATCAATATCTTCGTAGGTGGTTCTGTGGTTGGTGATGGCGGCCCGCAAGACCCACACTCCGTCTATAAGAGTGGTGGAAAGCACGCCTGTGCCATCGAGCTGCAGCTT
The DNA here is from genome assembly GCA_964036045.1 of Eutreptiella sp. 'Long Island Sound 2002'. Taxonomy (NCBI): domain Eukaryota; phylum Euglenozoa; class Euglenophyceae; order Eutreptiales; family Eutreptiaceae; genus Eutreptiella; species Eutreptiella sp. 'Long Island Sound 2002'. The sequence goes on from CAXIWF010000801.1 coordinate 49,906, forward strand.
GGCAGCAATGCTCTTGTTCACTGCGCTCTGCGCGTCGGCACTCATATCCCTGCGAGCTGTGAAGACCACAATATTCGACACCACTGCCGGGACTGCCAGTTGTAGCAAGTGAGTACCACCGTTATACGGTGCAGCAGCTGGAGCAGTCGCAGGGAGGGATGGTGCTGTATCAACTATTGCAACTGTCGCGGATCCTGCACTTGGGGCTGACGCAGGAGCAAAAGATGATAGTGATGATGATATCTGCTTTTCTGCTCCTCTTGCTTTTGGTACTTCCACTGCTATTGCAGCTTCTGCAGCTCCTGCAATAGGTGTGGTTATGGAATGATCCCCACCTTGAATGAGCTTTTCCATATAGCGAGCCAGGTAGCAGTTGTCAGTTATAGCCCTAGCGAAGGTATCTTGTCCATAGTGCTTCAGCGCAGTCCACACGCGCAGCGCCCGTGCACCTCTGGACAGATCCACGCCATAGTCACAGAACCACGGGTCCCCACCCGCGATGCCCGTCTGTTGACCCGCCAGGTAGGACGGTCGAGCGGCGGCGGCGGCGAAGGCGGCCCGGTGCTGCGCCCCACTTCGCATGAGCACCATCCCGCAGTCGTACGGCACGTACATCCACTTATGGAAGTCGCATGCTATAGAAGTGGCGCGTTCAATACCACTGGTCAATGCACTGATGCTGGTGTCTGCGCTGATGCGGGTCCACGCGCCGAATGCACCGTCAATGTGCAACCACAAGCCGTATCGATCTGCTACATCTGCTAATCCATGGAAATCATCGAACATACCACAATCGACAGAACCCGCCGTGCCTATAATAGCTAGCGGTTTAAGTCCACTTTCAAGATCTTGTGCAATCATGTTCCCCAGGGCTTTTACGTCGATACCTTTAAGAGGTGTGTTGCTGTTGGGTACTAGACGAAGGTTATCAGTGCCAATCCCGAGCAGCTCTACCGCTTTCTTTATCGCATTATGTACACCTGCTCCGGCATAGACGACGAGGAGAGCACCACTACTGCCCTGTTGTCGCACGGATGGTCCCATCGCCTGCACACGTGCAGCCGATAATGCCAGTACCGTGGCTTGGGAGGTGCCCGTCACCAACACACCGCTGGCCGTTTCGGGGAAGCCGAAAACTGACTTGGCCCAGTCTATAACAGCGCGCTCTATGTAGACCATACCGTGGTCCCGCCCACCACAGTTGCTGTTCATAGTGGCAGAAACCAATTCACTTATCAGGCCACTGGCTAATCCGGTTCCATGGACCCACCCGAAAAACCGTGGGTGGGTGTTACCCGTATGATAGGGCAATACAGTCTCGATGAGCGTTTCGCTTATCGGCTCGTTTAATGGTCGGTTTAAGTCGTACGACTCCTTGATGTGGCTGGGAACTGGTTGCCAGGGGTAGCTTTGGGCGTCTCGTAATCGATCGACGCACACGTCCACGAGTCGGTGCATTTCCTGGCGGAAGAGTTCCCAGTCCTTCGGCTGCATATGCTTTCCTGTAGCTGTCGCCATTTTTGTTGTAAATTTACTGCCTATGAGAAAACGCGAGAGGGAACAGACATATATGCTATCCGCATTCAGTTTGAGCACGGCCAATTTCTTTTTCTATGCATATACTAACTTACCGGTAAATTCCAGAATTTTATTGGTAAAATTTACTCGAGATTCCCAGCACCGTGACTTGTTTTCATGTTCTCGAAGTTGAACAAGTTGTATTAGCGGTATACTTTAATATTAATCAATAAATATGCTTATTAAAAAATGTTCTATGACAGTCATCTTCAGAAAAATATTCCCACTATGCTGGTATGGGACTGCACCGCCTCGAAGTAATACAGTAAATTACGAGTAATTTAAATTCAGTACATTTTGAGCTAATTCAATTTATCAAGCTTAGTCAATTAAGCCATTAGCTGCCTTCTTTGTGGTTTTACCAAAGTTTTCTATTTTCATTTTGAGTCTGAACAGAAATGAACTCGCTATTTCCACAGCAACGGGAGGGAGGAGGTGGTTTCGGATTCGGTGGAGCACCTGCTGGCCACCCACCTATTGTAGAATTTCGTGCTGGGAAATGCGTTCTTTCAGCACTGCAGCCTAATGGCAAGCATAGTGTAACCACTGATTCGCGTCGTGGGAAAATAACGCTCGCGAAGGGCAGCGATGGCCTCATGCACTTCAAGTGGACCAATTCAGTGAATAACACCGTCGAGGATGATCGGGTAAATAGCGATTTCGGGATATTCCTTCGTACTGTCTGTATTGCCTTAATTAGCCAAAAGTTCTGTTGTTCGTTTTAGTTTCTCTCTGTTTTATCACCTGCTGAATCGATATATACAACTTTACACGCAATTACATAATGCTGGATACTGGGTTCTCATTAAAATTGCTTGTTGATCGGTATTGTTCTCCGCCGGTGTGTTAGATGGTATTTGCGGGTGAATACTCGTTCAAGAAGGTTACGACTGGCCGTGACGGGGATCGCGTTTACTTGCTCAAGTACCTCAGCGCAGGCAGCGGCGACCCCAACGTAACCAAGCTAATGTTCTGGCTGCAGGTACATACGATACATATACGGATAATTTATTGCAATCCCATTTATATTCTTTGCGCGCGGGTGATTTACTAAAACCCTGTCTTATTTATATTCAATGGTTGACAGAAATTTATTTCCTACCCGAAGTAGTGGATTAAAACAGTAAATATTTATGTCTGTTTTGAATTTACTGCGTTTGAACTGCTAATTTGCAGGATAAAAGTACAGAGCGAGATGAAGCCATCATCAACAAGGTAAATGAGTGCTTGACCAACCCCAATGGAGTCACGCCGCTGGCACCCCCAGCCGGTGCAGAGGCCGCAGCCGGGGCGAGCAGCAGCGGGGCGGCGGGGGCAGGGGAAATGGGGGGAGGCTTGTCGCAAGAGGCGTGGATGCGTATGCTGGGGTAAGCTAGTTTCAT
>CAXIWF010000802.1:0-39974 GCA_964036045.1 Eutreptiella sp. 'Long Island Sound 2002'
CAGCTGGTGGAAGCGGACGCGAATGCGCTCAAGCTGCGTCATGGAATTATAGCCACCATCGGTGGCACAATCGAACTGCATGTCCGAGAAGATGATGAGGTCGGGTACTTCCTCAACAGGCAGTCTATGCTTCCGTACCACCTGCTCCAGCAGATCCATAGCTCCCTCGATGTTGGTGGAGCCGCCCCAGGGGGCGCGTGCTAGCTTCTCCACCTTCTGCGCGATGTTGCTGCAGTCAGAGAGGCTCACCCACTGCGGGTTGGACTCGAAGGTCACCACTCGGTCACGGAAGGCAGGGTGGTTCACCTCGGAGATGAGGATGCCCAGGGCGATGGATACCAGCATGGGGTTGCCACTCATGGAGCCTGATACGTCACTGAGGGGCACCAGCTTACCTACATTGATGCCGCGCTGCTGCTGAATGTCAGAGTTAGCATCCGTCACATCAGCAGCAGTGATGATGGTGGCTGCGTCTGCTGCGAGCTGGTTCAAAAGGTTCTGCCGAATATCATTCCACTGTACATTGAGCATCTCCCTCTCCATCCTACTGGCAGACGAGCCCCCTCCAGGACACTCCCACGCGCTATTGAGGACCCCAGTGGTGTTGCCATACAGTGCCTGCACAATCTCGTGCGGAAAGAGCTGCTTTCCCTGGACCTTGCCAGCAGCGATACTGCGACACAGGTTCTGCCGGGCCTGCACACGATCTGGGTTATTAGGGTAGCGGTTGCCCGTTTCCTGATACTTGCTTCCGCAGGTAGGCATCGGCTCCTTCAAGTGCTCGTTCAGGAACGCCTTGCAGTAACGCTTTGAACAGAGCGAGGGTACGCGGCTGAACTCGATCTCTGCATAGCGCTTGCCACACATCTTCACCTCAGTGACATCTAGAAAGCGCGTCAGCTTGGAGATGAGCTTACGGTAGTGCATCTTGGCCTGTTGGGGGCAGTGTGGGAAGAGCCTCTGCAGCAGCTTCTTGAAGGCGGCTCGGCTGACACTGCCCCGCTCAGCGAAGGGGCTGCCCTCACGCGGTGCATACTTCGCGCAGAGAGACACCTTGCGACGGATTTCAGCAAGCCTGGTCGCATCTGCTGTCCAATTGCCACAGTCACTGAGATGAGTATCACCTGCTGGAGAGCCCTCAGATGCGGCAGAGCGCTCAGCATAGGCGGCAGGTGCTTCATTGGCAACTGGGACTGACGATTGAGAATGGGCAGAATCCACCAGCATCTCATCGGCCAATAGCCGCTGCGCAACGTACTCGATAATGGCGTCGCAGAGCTCTTGGCACTGCTCTTGTTGCCAGGGAAAGTGAGCAGTGCTTTCGACCAGTAGAAAGTAGTCCTTGAAGTAGCCGTACTCAGCAATCAGCGGCACAAGAAGGCGAGCTGTGGCTGGAAACCGAGCGTAAAGGGAAAAGAAGAACTTGAGAAAGATTTCCCGCTCACCCTTTCCACCACGGCAGTCTCGGGTGTGAAAAGCCATCACAAACAGATCCACCACCATATCCGTGATATTTTCATGTGCCGTGCCGTATTGAAGACAGCTAGCCACAAGATTTTGGATCCCTGAAAAAGACTCTCCCCGCACCAAACGAAAGAAGAGGGCAACTCTCGGATCACCCACATCCTCTGCACTGTGCTCAACTGTGCCGTTCTCACCCCGAATCCGACCTGATATCTGAGGCATTGCACTTCTCCGGTTACCTGCTGGCACAAATGAATCACCAAAGGCACGCCTAGTTCGTGAAACTGGGCGAAGAAAAGAGCCACACTCATCATATACCTCACCATTGAGAAGAGGTCTAAATTCGTGCTTCATATTTGAAAGAGTAAAACAATTGAAGTTCTAATCTCGAAATATGATGACGAATTTTATGTTATTTCCTCCGAAGTAAAATATGATTAAATAATGAACATGCAACCGTGCTAGCTAATTATTTACTAAATTTACATAAGTCATATTCCAGCAGGTTTTCATTCATACTGTTCCGAATGTTCTTGAAGAATTCCCAAAGAAAGTTTGTCCTCCGAGGAGTCCTTACCATGATAATCTTCACGGAGAGTGCATTTCCATAGAGGTTTTGTGGATTCCGTGAACTACAGGAACAACAACAATCCCAGGAATCATGAGTTACTGGCATAAGTTACGATTCGTGGGATTGTTGTTCTGTGAACTGTAGGAAACGTAAGTTATGTTTCCTGCAGTTCACGGAAGCATCTCCGGAATTTCCATTCTGTATTAAAATTCAAGTTTTCCAAGGCTTTGGCTTGTTGTAACTTTCTAGTATTTGTTTGATTAAAAGACCACAGGAATAGTTATTAGTGGCCTTCCATACTATTTTCCTTTACTGGTATCGAAGTGATCTCAATAGCAACTGTGGTGTAAGGCAAAATGAGTGCAGCTGTGGTGAATTGTAATTTTTTAGAAGCGGAGATGCATGTTAGGTCTTCCGATAATGACCCAAATTTAACATTATCTTTCTTTGCCAATGGAGAGTTCAGGCAAATGAGCCGACCTAAAGATGAAGATCTGTCGAAAACAATGCGTCGCTTTGCGATGAATTGTATTCCAAAGGCGGTAAAAAGCAAAAATGGCAATAAAGGAAAAATGACTGCTGACTCGAAAATTGGACAGCAATCACAGCAACAGAGCGCATCTAATGACGTGCGCATTCAATGCAATGGGAAAGATGTGGATATGAGTGGATTGAAGAACTTTCAAATTGAATCTGGAATGGTTATTATTGTGGGTGTGCAATGTTTTAATGTCCGCCTCAATGTGCCAACTGTTACTGCTCTCACTACTTTCCCAAAATGCGAGTTATATGTTGGATGCCCGATCGTACCACAGGTGGAAGTTGAGTTCGCAAATGGATATGAATGCATGTGGTGCTGTGAAAATAGCCCTAAAAGCCGCGAGTATGAGGTAGCGAGTAGGAGTAAAGTTTTCCAACCTAATGTCAGCTCGGTCGGGTGCCAAGTTAAGTTGTTCTGTACAGCATTCCGAGCATCTTCAGATACATCAGTAGAGAGAGTCGTGGGAAGGGCTACAACATTTTATATTTCTGGGGTCATCAAAGAACGGCCCTTGATGTTTAATCGTATGATTTTGGAGCGCAGGGAGTTCAATGAACTGCGCGAAAACGTCGCCACTTGTGATGGATTCTCGTTAGATATGTTTGTTAATGGCACAAGTACAAATGCTGCCGCATTTCACCAGCAGCGAGAACAAGAGCAAGAACAAGCTGCGGTCGAAAAGTTGCCATCAGTATCGACTGCAAGCAACAGCCTAAGTAGCAACAGAGGGCTGCGGATTGTAACCTACAACATACTCGCAGAACCCTTCGCCACATCAGAGCACTCTTTGAATGTCATATACAACTACGTGGAGGACAAGGCCGTCCTTCAGACCGAGTATCGTATCCAACGCATCCTAGCCGAGCTGCTTGCATACCAGGCGGATGTCATATGCCTGCAGGAGTGTGATCGGAAGATGTTCCAGCTTTACCTGCTGCCGCTGTTGGGGCTGGTGGGCTACTCAGGTCATTACACCAACAAAGCTTCGAGCGTACTGGAAGGCTGCGCAACTTTTATCCACACGCATTCCTTGCGGGTGTTACAAAATGTTGATTTACCACTCAAAAATGTTCTTCGTTTGGATCAGGCTACAGCTGCTGCTGCAGGAGGTCCTGGTGCGAGTGCGCATTTGGTGGAGCTGTTCCAGCTGAGGCCGGATCTGGTGAGTGTGCTGGAGGAGCGACTGGGTACTGTGGCGCAAATCACCATATGCGAAGATCGTCGCGGAATGCACTATGCACCACGAAAAAACCGTGATGTAGAACTCTCTACCCCTGCTGCTGCAAGTGCGACAACTGGTAAAGATTCTGATGCGGACACCGAAACTGGTAATGAACCCGATTTAGACGGTGGGTGCATCATCATTTTGGTGAACACCCACTTGTTCTACCACCCGGATGCATCATTCATCCGTCTACAGCAAGTGCATGCTATTACCGCAGTAGTGGAGCAGCTGCTGAGCGGGGTGAGGAGGCAGGGCTGGGACTATGTGGTGCAGGTTGATGGCGCCGAGGCAATGGAAGCTGCGCACTGGGAGCAGGAGCGGCGACGAGAGCTCCTACTATTTGACCCGTGCAGCCCTGAACACAGCAGCAGCCGCCGTCGTCTTCGACGACAGTCGCAATGCATCGTCAGTTCTACGATATCTGCCAGCGACAGCAGTAACACCGAGAATAGTTCAATGAGCCAAGATGGTAGTGATTATTATTCTCTGAAAGAGTTACGAGGAGGTTGTTCCGATGTAGATGCCTCGGCTAGGGCAATCATTATGGGCGATCTGAACAGCAGCCCTACTTCTCCCGCAACTGAATTCCTCGCCAGGTAAGGGCTACTGTGAAGCTAGTGTGTTGTTTTAGGTACCTCCTCACACCCGAGTACAGATGTGGTCGGTAGAATAGCCTGAGTGTCATGCACAGCTGTCTGTAGATCATGCCATTATGGAGGTCCTGCTGTTTTACGTGCTGCTGCTTTTTACCTTAATTTTTCGTAATATTGTGCGCAGCGGCAAGGTTTCAGCGGCGACGTTGAACGCATCGTGGCGAGACTTGGAGCAGTTCCGCTGGGGCCCCCGCCCTGGGGCTGCTGCTGCCACTGTCGCTGCTTCAATCCAGAAGCTGAGCGAAGAGATGGACACGCTTCAGGTTACCACTGTGAGTGAAGAGAGAGAGAGAGGAGGGCATGATGGCTACCCAGGGGATATGGCTGCTCTGCAGTCATCCTTGACCCACACCCTGAACCTCTGCTGCACCAGCCAAAGCCCCGTGTGCACCACTGGTATAGATGCAGCGGAACACAACTTAACCAACTACACTGACAGTTTCAAGGCCCAGTTGGACTACATCTACGTGCAAGGCGATGGGTTCGGCGTGCGCCGCGCAGCTCGTTTACCCGCTGAACAGGTGCTGGGCGAGTTTCGTGGGCTACCTTCAGCTGTCTTTCCCTCTGATCACATTGCCGTTGCGGTCGATCTTGATCTGCTCTAGGTGCCTACAGTATCTGTGTTGCTACCCGACACCAGCAAGCACCCCTTAATCTCGTTTATGAGACGATGATAACGCCCTTTTCAGTGGTGGGGTTTCCATGTAAGCGAGTGCATTAGCAGTGCAGTAGTAATTGGTGGTAAGAAAGGTTTCTTTGCCAAATTGGGTGGATGGTCTTTTGGCTTCTCTATAATTTACTTCTTTTCTTCCTGCTCATTGTGTTTGTTTTCGGTGAACTGTTACAAGTGTATTCCTGATCGTGCTAGGATTCTTTGCGATGAGTAGTCGCGCCGGTGCCTATAATACTGCATGCCGTGCATAGTTATTCTCAATGTTGCCTTTGAAGTTTTCTTTTTCTGTAAACATTTCAGAACTGCCATGCGTGGTCCTAAGAAGCTAGCAATATTACTGCACAGAAGCTGATGTTTAAAAAAAAACGCTGTGACAATTTCCCTCTTCGGTAAATTTTGCCAGATTCACGTAATTGGTGGCAAGATTCCGCCCCCCCCCCCCCCTCCCCATGTCTTTCCTCCTTGTAGAACATACAGCACTTATTTGCATTTTCATGAAGCTAGACCCGAAATAGAGCCACACAGTGGATAAAGTAATTGTAAATGAATGGCATCTCGCACCACAGTAAGTTGTACTACTAAAGTCCTGTATGTTTAATGGCACACGGGAATGTATTAATTCTCCAAACCGCACTCAAACTACTACTTATATTACGGCATTACTGCAAGGGAAAGCATTAAACTCTGCTAACGTTTTGAGCAGGGTCCATCAGGTCTGGAGGAAAGAAAAAACTAACTGTTCTTTACGGGATCGACAAGGAGGTGCCACCTTGTGATATCTAACGCACTGTAACCTGACACTAATCAAAAGTGAAAGGTACTAGAAGACTACCAGGTGCTGGGTAGCGGAGCAACCGTTTCTTGTATCATACAGCCGCACTCTGGAGAGTCGTGGCGCATTAGCTCTCGTGCTGGTGGCTTGGCTGGTTGTAGGCCTGAATCCAATGGGCGGGGTACAGATCAGGGGGAGCAGCAATGAAATGACGGAACAGGACCCACTCATTCTCCTCATCCTCATCGTCGTATTCATGAGTGGGTCCCATGCCTTCCTCCCCGCTGTCGTGTTGATAGCCGTACATGTAAGAGTACTCATCCTCCTCTTCTCCCTCGCCTTCTCCTTCGTACCTACCACCTGCGTAGCTTCCATATGCATATGAGCCTGCTTCATCCTCTTCACCGAGCGGCTGGCCATTCTCGTCAACATAATACTCGTGCGATTTTCGGCGATGTCGTTGCTTATGTCGGCGCCGCGCAGCCTCACGCATCTTTAGCTGCTGCTTCACAATATCTATACATTCATTGCAAATAGCTTGCTCTTCCTCTTCTACGTGCATGTGCGGGTCTTCGGCAGGGTCACTTTCCGCAGCAACTTCTCCAGCAGCTTCTCCAGTAGCTTCAGCAGCAGCGGCTTGCTTTGCCCACATGGCTGCACACGCATCGCTGCAGTGCTCGTTGACCTTCGCCTCTCGCTGGAGTTCCCGCCGAAGCTGAGCGTTGGTATTGCGCATCGTCACTTCTATAAGTTCAGCGTGGTACTCATCCCAGCCCATTTGCCAGGCGGCGCCGTAATCAAGGAAGATTTCTTCATCAACCTCGATGGGCCGCACTGCTACAAATGCCAGGTCTAGTGGAGCATATGAAGACTCGAGAAGCTCCTCCACGCTGAGAAGCTCCAACTTCTCAGAAGTGCGAAGTAGACTATTGCTAATAAGTGTTTTCCCTTCATCGGAGATATGGGCGGCACTGTTCTCTTGTTGAGAAGCCATATGTGCTCCATTATTGGATAACTTCGCAGAGGCGGGGTAGCTGGTGGTATTACTGAAGGTGGGCCAGTCGTACCATTCCATTCGCACATTAGAGGGACCAAATGAATTATGATTTATCATAGGAGCATAATTTAGAGGAAGCAGTATAATATCAGAGTGCTCGTTGCCTTCTATGCAGTAGTTCATCAACATGCTGTCATAATAGCTCAGTTCCAGTACACTCCTCGGCAGGGTCAGCACGGGAGATATCGTCACGATCTCACCAACCTCGAACCGCTTTCGGGCAAAGAGCCCATTGCCAGCATCTAAAATAGTGGATGGCGCAATTTTTACATCGGTTAGGCAGTGTCCAATTTCATTGAGCAAGCGCTCCGCATCGGGGAGCACCCATGTACTGGCGTTAGAGGCCGCGACTATTGTGCCACTTTTCCCTACAGCTTGATTGGCAGCATTGGCAGTGCTATGGTCATCATTGGTAGCTCGCTGAGTGTCAATATTATCCGATGGGGTACGGATATCATCCCCATTACCATTCTGGCCGTCGCTATTCACTTCGTCCTCGACGAATCTATCGAACCAATCGTCACCATAATACTCAAAAATTTCTTCTCCGAACTCAACACTCTTCAGCATTTGGAAGTAATTTCTGGTGTAGTCACTATAAGGAGACAGAGATATCTCTGCAGGGTCCATAACGTCATGATCTTGCCAATAGTGCTGGATGGTTTGCAGACTTTGGTGGTTATACAAGCTCCCTGGGCCGAAAATGATCATTGAGTATGACTCGTCGTTGGAGCTAAATACATAGTTGTTCAATTGACATGCCCCAGAAATCTCGGTTGACATTTTTAGAGTGGGGACTTGATCTTCTAAAATATGACCTTCATCATATGCCCGACCGGATATCACTCCTCTACCCGCCTCTGGGATAACAGAGGGCGCTAAATAAAGCCCACACATGCTGTGGTGAGCAGATCCTGCTGCATCAGACCCTAACAGCAATTCGCCGAGAACTTCTTCTGAGCTGACATTGGTGCAAAGGCTGCATAATAATTCCCCCAGAAGCCACACTAACATCATTTTGGGAAGCTGCGAGTATAGCAAAGAAAAAGATCACACGAAACAACGAAGCCAGGTTGAGAAAGAGCTTGCTTGCTCGGTTGGAGTTAGACTCGATGAATCCCGAAACAATTATTCATACCTGGAATACTGGAAAGCTTGCTTCTATTTCTAATCGCATCCCACCGATCAGCAGAAGAAACTTACTATACAAATTAATGACATACTGTAGTTGCAAAAATTTTAGCCTCTTTTTTTGGAGTTTCTGCTCTTGCTCGAGAAATCCACAGAAACCTGGAAACCCACGATCGTAAATTTCAGACTCGAGCAAATTAGCATATTCCCAGATTCCAGCAGGTATTCCAGGTATTCATCGCAATATATCCATCATTGCGGAAATGGTCATCACAAATTATCATCCACAACTCTAGCACACCAATACAGAAATAGATACCACCATGGAATTCATTGATACGCAGGTGGCACAATACCCCGATTTGGCGGAGAAATATTCTAATCTAGGCGTGCTGCACGAGAAAAAGTGAGTGTCATAGATTGAAATCGTTACTTTATATAGAATGATTTGATTTGGTTAAAATCTGTTTGCTGATGTGCCATAGAAAATCTTTTAACCTCACTAGCCCTTTTGTCTGTTGCATCCATAAACAGGTTGTGGCACCAGCTTTCATTAGCATTAGAAGAGTTCGTATCAGATCGGCAAAATGTTCGAGGAGAGAATATGCTGCAGGTCATATGCTTACAATTGGCATAGTCAATATGAAATATTATAATTGCTTTGACCCATATCAGCACACCTTTATACTACGCCATAAATGTTGTAACGCATGCCCCGTGAACTGTTCCTATAAAATAGCTATATAAAGGATTCATTTCTTCCTTCGAGGCGCGGCTGAATCAAGTCAAGTTTGCTAGCCTTGCTTCTTTGATCGGAAATGTTATCCTCCGCAGCCAGGTGGATGGTGCTCCGGCCCAGGCCATGCAATTCCTCGAAAGCATCCTCGCCGCTTCAAGGACGAGGCTTGGCTTAGAGGCCTCCATGTGCTTAGATATGGATTGCGTGCGCGTCAAGCTGCAGTTGGGCGATACTGCATCTGCAAAGGCGCTTCTAGAGTCATCGAAGGAGCAGCTGGCCTCGATTAAGTCGTCTGAGTCGGTCGCATTTTCCAAGTTCTACCGGGCTACAGCGGATTATAGGAAAGTCGTCGGCCCTCCCAACGAGTTCTACAACGCAGCCCTAATGTTCCTGGCTTATACACCTGCAGACCAGCTAGGCCCTGAAGATGATCGGCAGCAGCTGGCTACAGATATGGCACTGGCTGCAGTTACCGGTGACAATATATTCAACTTCGGTGAAGTCATCGCCACGCCGATCCTGGCACATCTGAAAGGCACACCGAATGCCTGGCTGCAGGACCTTGTATTGGCGATGAACAGCGGCAACGTTGACACTTTCGAATCGATCATCAAAACCTATAAAGAGCAGTATTTCGCGCAGCCTGTGTTGGCTAGTAAGCATGAGTCTGTTATAGTAGAGAAAATCCGGATCCTGAGCCTGATGAACATCGCCTTCGAAAGGCCACCTCACGAGCGAGAAATCCGATTCTCAGATATTGCTGCCCGTGCGAAAATTCCTGAGGATCAGGTATGTCATGTTTTTGAAGGCTCATGTGTTTGCACTACTGTACTTGTGCATGCGTGCGGTGTGCATGTGTGTGCATGTTTTAAAGCTTCTCTAGCTTTAACTTTTGCCAGAATTGGTCTTTCATTCTGTTCTAACTGTTATTACGAACCTTGCTGCCGATTGTGATTATGTTCCTGGTGTTTGGGTTGGTTTTGATGGTGTTGATGGTGTTGCTGGTGTTGTTACTGCTGTGGTGGTATTGTGGTGCATACATGCAGGTGGAGTGGATCTTGATGCGCGCGCTTTCGAAGGGGCTGATCAAGGGCACGATGGACCAAGTAGACGGCACCGTCAACATAACCTGGGTGCAGCCGCGGGTGCTAGACATCGCGCAACTCGGACTGCTCAGTGCGCAACTCAAGGGATGGACCGAAAAGTGAGTAATTAATGCCGCTGGTATCAACAACGCAAGCTCGTGACATGCATTTGATATTGTGTTTTATTACTATATGCAGTTGTGCCTATGCGCCCCGTGTGGAACCTGGCGTGCTTTGATTGGGGGATTTGGCTATGATATATCAGTATGCCTATTAAGTTTCCTGCCGATCAAAGGGTTGTATATTGCTTCACTTACCCTAATTCTCTCTCTCTCTTTCTTTCTCCCGCCTCGCCGCATCATATTCTTCTGCATACATCAAAACTACCGGAATGCAGGGTCAAACAATCTCTGCTCACCATCGAAGATCAGACTGCCGAGCTCTACGTGTGAGTGGTTTCAGCCACCGCACGAGCGACGGAATAGCATAGGCCACAAGGGGCCAGAAAGTACAGTACTCGTGGCCAGAAGCAAGAAGCAAGAGCACCTCCATTGGCTAAATTTAAATCTCCACAGTGTAGATGCATCCGAAATCATGCAAATTGCCTCTGAATACTGGGTCATTACTCATCTGTGCTATGTTAGACAAGTTTTCGAAGAGAGTGTGTGGTAGGATTCATAGTTGTTTCGTTGTGCTACTTTTCTCTGAACGTGTATGATAGTATTTCATCACTGATGGTGTAACGGCCAAATATATTTAATAAATCAGGAGCAGAACGTGTGCGAAAGAAACCTCTCCATCATTATGATAGAGTGACTGAAGATTCGTGGCGAATGTAAATCGAAATATATAACCGGTAAATTTCATCATTTTAAATTTAAATTTACAAGCTCAGAGTACTGCAATGGTGCTCAAAAATAATACTTCGAAGTAATAAGTAGCCCAACACACAGGGGATTCAAGTATTTACAAGCGCCGCTCCTCCTTTTCTCCTTTCTCTTTTCGGTCGCGGTCGAAGAGAACTTACGAACCACACAGTGGATATCATAGTATTTCAGCCGATGGGTTTCATCTTGGGCAGCTCGATCTTGGGGCGCGCCTTCTTCTTGGCCTTGCCCGCTGCTGCGGAAGCAGAGTTACTGATACTGCGCACAAAGGCAGCTAGCAGAGAGAACAGCATGTCGGGGGTGGTGACGGCAGGGTCTTCGCCCATGTACCGACATAACTCTCGGAACTCCGTCTGCGCGTCTTTGAGAGACTTTGAAGCCCGCTCAAAAGTGCGCTCGCACTGAGCCAGTGACTGCGTGATTTGAGACTGGGGTTGCGTTGCGGACTGTGATTGAGAAGATGATGATGATGATGATGAAGAGGAGGAGGAGGAAGTTCCTCGAGGAGGAGGGGGCGGAGGTGGAGGCGGGGGCGGGGGAGGTGGAGGCTGCGGTCGAGGATCACTGCTGGGGCCGTCAACAGATCCCGTCACCGCCGTGGGCGTATCCTCCTCGGGAAGTGGCGAGGGTGGTGGGGTGGGCTCTTTCTCCTCGGCCATTCTATCCGGGCCTTCCTCTGTCGCTTGCACTGCTGCTGCTGCCTCCTCTTGTTGCTTCTGATCAAATTCCACAATGCTTTTCATCATGTTGACAGACTCCTCAATTTTCTTGAGATCCGAAACAAGACGAGGGAACATCACTGCACGGGCATCGTCTAGGGAGGGCATGTCGGATGCCACGGTGAGCGCCTCCGGGAAGTGCTGCCCAACCTTGCGCACCACGTACTGCTCAATAGTTTCGCCAGAATTCACCTTCGTCTGTTTCAGAGTTTCCAGAGACGACAGACGGAAGCCAGAAATTTCCGTGCTCCTGCAGCAAAATTGCGTTTATAGAGTGCAACACGATTGTGATTATAATGGAATGTTAATATATGCAACGATGAGTAAATTTACCCGCTATTAGGGTTGAGGCATCTATTACGTAACGGGTGAAAACATTTTTTTTAAAATTATCATTCTTCACAGAGGGGTTTAATGCAGATGGCGAGGAGGAGGATGAGGTAGAGCCAAAAGCTTTGTTGTCCACCACATATATACTTACTGTGATTTTCCAGTCTTTCTGCTGAGTGTATTGTTTAGATCCAAAAATGTCTTGAAAAGGAATTTAAGTTTTCCGCTCCCTCGAACCTGTAAAAGCAATGCCACCCGCAGCACGATAAGATTAAACATTCCAAATCAGCGCCCAACCTTTCCTACACTGTTGACTTGCATCTCCAAAGCCAGGCAACAAAGGGGATGCACTTGAGAAACAATAGAAAATGCAGTTGATTATCTTCCCATGAAGATCTAGCAGCAGTAGCAGCAGTAGGATTGTACCTCATTAGTCGCATTCAACACCGTTTCTGAACTCGCCACAATGTTTTGCCCCGCCTCGGGGGCGCTCAGAGCAAGCGACAGGGCCGAGAGCCTGGTCTCCAGCTTGGAAACCTGCGATATGAAGAAGATGTATTGCTCTGCCTTGCCCACTTTGAGCTTCACCAGGGCAGCCGCGTCCAAATTGTTCACCTCCTCGTCCGACACAAGCAGCTCAGCAGGGGATTCTTTTGATCCTTTGCCATTTTTGTCCTTTCCAGAACTGCCCTTTCCGGTGCCCACAGCAGCAACAGCAGTAGCAACACGGGCAGCTGATGCAGTAGTAGCCGCAGTTGTACTGTCGTTGTCAGCCGCATCACTATTTTTAGCCACTCCTGGCGCATCAGATCTGCTGGTCGGTGCGCCGTCAGCAGCTGTGCTTCCTGACTCCGTCGGAGCTGACGTCGCATCATCAGCAGTCGCAGGATCCTCATCAGCAGCAGCAGCAGCAGCAGCAGACAGTGGTGGTAGCGGGGGCGGAGCGATGCTCTTCGCATAGCGCTTCTTCACATACTTACGCACCTTCGCAACTTCGTCTTCAGTCGGAATAAACTGCGACAGGGACGATATTGCCCCCGTACCCAACTTCTCTCCGTCAAACTCCCTCAGCGCCTATGCGAT
This sequence comes from Eutreptiella sp. 'Long Island Sound 2002', assembly GCA_964036045.1. Lineage (NCBI taxonomy): Eukaryota > Euglenozoa > Euglenophyceae > Eutreptiales > Eutreptiaceae > Eutreptiella > Eutreptiella sp. 'Long Island Sound 2002'. The sequence goes on from CAXIWF010000802.1 coordinate 12,931, forward strand.
AGTGCAGAAGATAGAAAAGGTGGATAGCACGCACGAAACTAACAAAATGAAATACACAGCAACTTCATCATGCACACAGCAGCAGCAGCGGGGCGGAGTAGGAAAATTCAGCTGTATTGTATGCAGCACACAGTTACATTCACTACCTGCGCTATATCCAAATAACTGCGCTTCCCGAACTTCGCCAGCATAATGTTTAAGTTCTGTGCTCTTTGGGCATCCAAAACAGACTGTGTCATGAAATACATGCATAGATGCGGTATATGGTAATCCCAATCCAGACAGTTGAGATCGTACCCAGCACCCAAGATCATCCGCCACGCGAAAGTTATCATCATCGACGACGACGACAAATTATATGAGCACGTAAAAATAGAAAATTACATGAGATGAAGGCGATATAGACTGGAGTTGTGATCATTCTGCAAAACTGGTTGAATCGACCCAACCTGAGCATTCATCTTGTAACCTCTTACCTCAGAAGCAGCAGCCTTTTTCGCAGCCCGGGGCGCTGCTCCTACTCCTCCTGCTCCGCCAGCAGGCATTTGGCTCACTTTAGTGGTTTTAGGCTTGCCGAGCATAAACTCATCTTCCAGGTCGTCAAATAACACATCCAACTGCATCCATCAACACCACCAGATAACAACAGAACAAAAGAGCAAAAGAGCAAAAGAACAGAAAAACAGGAAAAATAACAAATCATCAATTTACTTGTAAAGCAAATTTGCACGTTGAAAATCGAAAATGCTAAATTCATAAATGCTCCGAAGAAAGAAGAAGAAAGAAGAAGAAAGAAGAAGAAAGAAGAAGAAAGTCTTACCGCCACTAGCGATTCGCCCAAAGCAGCCGTGTCTGCCCACAATGTCCCCTCGACCTCAGCTGCAGGCAGGCTCACTAAATGCATTTGCTTCAGCTTGGGCTTAGGCGGGCCAGACCCAGCCATAGCCTTAGCGATTGCAGCGGACAATTGCTCCTTTTCGCTCAATCCATCTGCACCACTACCGCTACCGCTACCGCTACCTCTACCGCTACCTCCACCAGCTCCTCCAACCCCCTCGGCAGCTGCTGTAGCATCATTAATACCACTGCAACCAGCACCGGTAATCCCATTCACAACTTCATCTTGAATACCCAAAAACGGCTCGGGTGGCCACTCAGTGGGCAGTGGAGGGGGAATGGGGGGATGCCGGTCCCAACGTCCCATACCGCCTCCGCCTAGTTTGTTGCCCGCACTCTTTTGACTTGCGCTTGCCCGACGAGATGACAGCCTGCGTCCAGCAGCAGCGGCCCCTTCCTCTCCCCTTCCTTCTCCAGAGGCAGCAGTTCCTTTCTTTGCAAATAGTGCGGACAGCTTGCCTTTTGCTTGGCTCTTGCTGTCTTCTGCTTCCTGCCCCTTCTCATCATTGCGGGATTTCTTACCAGCAGATGTGGTGGACTTGCGCCCCACGGTGCTTCTCCGTGCTTTTTCCATCTCCTTCAGATTATTCTCAACGAGCCACGGGAATGCACCGAGAGCTAGTATATTTGGCTTCAGAACTTCATTCATCACCTTGCCGGTAGCCCGTTGTATCACCAACAGCACACCTTTGGCATCACGAGCTAGTATGTAAGGCGCCTCATCACCCATAATGAAGTCCAACTGCACCGTGCGCGCAATTTGCTTGCGGTAGGCGATGGTGTGCGTGGGGGAGCGGATGGGCTTCCAACTGGCGTGCTGCTCCTGCAGCTGGGCAGATCGCTCCTTGGCAGCAGCGGCCACAGCTGCGGGTGACAATGTAGGAGATACTGCTGGCAATTCCAAACCACCCCCATCCACACCCCCGCTGCCATCACTGGGAGCTCGAGTGTATGCTACACCGAAGCGCTGCTCCTCTGCATCGAAGGAGAGGGACAAAGCACGCAGCCGCTCTGCAAATCGTGACGGACTGCTGCTCCTGCTGCTCCCCCCGATAGCACTCGTATCACGGGAGGGGCTTTTCATCTCTGCCTCGCCACCACCGTGATGTTCCCTGCCAATTATGCTCGAAACCTTCCCAGCCGATACAGGCAACAGCGATGCTGCAGCTGCGGCAGTAGCTATTTTGGCAAGCGAGTCGCCGTCGGATTTGACCGTGGAGTGCCCTTGGTCTCGAAGCACGGCCTCCACTGCGGCTGCCACATCCGGCGGAACCTCATAACGGCACTGCAGGCGCTGGGTGACTGTTGTCTGCATTGGCTGGTATCCCGGGAGCGGGCTGGCGGCCTTGACCATCCCATTCCTTTCTCCAAGTAATAAACTTGGTAGTGTGTCGTTTCCTTCATATCCAAGTCGACTGTCGTCTCCTTCATTAGCATTACCTTCTCCCTGCTGTTGCAGCTCTGGAGATGGAGCACTGTCAGCAGCAGTAGAGGCGGTGGCGGCTGCGGCGGCGGTTTTGGGGTTCCGTGGTGGTGGTCGTGGAGGCGGTCCATGACGATGCTCTTCCATTCCACTGTCATCACTATCGCTACCACTGTCCCCTCCCTCCCAATCACCTGCCCCCGCTTTGGCAGTACCAGCAGTACCATAAGCACCAGCATGACTGGCAGCCAACGAACCTCCCCCGAGCAGGGCAGATACCGAGACGCTAGGAAGAACACGCTTGCGCGGTGAAGAAGAACCCGGAGAAGAAGAAGAAGCAGCAGCAGCAGCAGCTCCAGCAATAGCAGAGGAAGATTCATCAGCTGAGGCGCTCTTTCCACCCATGGGGAACAGCTGTTTTCGACCCGATGTTGTGCCCTTCCCAGCAGGCCTTTCATAACCTCTTCCTCCACCTCCACTTTCTGCAGCCCCACTTCCATTTCCACCTCCACCAGTTGCCAAGAGGGAAGGTGAGGATGTGCCCAGAACGAGGCCACCATGAGCAGTAAGATACTTACTGCTATTGGCAGCGGATGTCCTTTGGGGAGACAGTGACCCAGCCCCAGGCGAACTTCCCTGCGACATGGTCCCAAGGGTTCTCTGCAGTCTCAGTGAGGAGGGAGCAGAATTGGAGGTGGACGCAGGGCTATTGTGCGCGGACAGGGAAAGCGCAGCAGGAGAAGATGCGGCAAGAGGAGGGGTCTGAGGAGGTGGAGGCAGTGTAGGCAAGGGAGGAGCTGGAGAAACCATAAGCAGGCCCGCTAGTATCCCGATCTCTGCATTCATGTCGAATTGGCGCTCGTGCCCAAAGCTGCCGTTACCCCGCACAGAACTACCACTACCAGTTCCTGAATCAGCTCTGTCTTTAGTTGGGGACCCATAATCATCACTCTCTTCTTCCTCATTCTCTCTAACATCATCATACTTTCGAGTAGCATTAGCACGACCATTTTCCATAGCAGCAACACTAGCTTCCGCAGCGGTAGTGTCAGGAATGTTGTTCGTTGGTACTTCCTCAGCTCCCAAGCGAGATATCGCAAAATTCACTGCAGAGGCTACCAGTCCTTTAAGCTGATACAGGGTCAGAGCTTCATTCATCCCCAGACGCCCAACAAACAAAGCAATGCCATATTGCCAGGTTGCGAGGCTGGCTTCGTGCCACCCGAGCTCCACCACTCGGTCCTTGAGTTCGATGCTCGATACCATGCGTTCACCATGCATCGTGCGGTGCGTGAGCATGAGGCCCTCCGCAGCGGTAGTCTTGCTGTGGGTAGCGCCCAGCAGCAGTAACCGCGCTCTGTAAGAGCGGTAGAATGCAATGTACGCGTCCTTGTTATTACCTTTAATTCTTCTTCCGCCACCACTTCCGCCACCACCACCACCACCACCAACACCGTTACTACTGCTACTGTAACTGCCATCAGCGATGGAGAGCTCGAGCTGCCCCGTCGCGTAGTCACAATCTGCTACAGGGAGGGAAATTTCACCATACAGTTTGCAATATATTCCACGGCCTGCGAGATAAGGAAGGAGACAATGACCAATAATAAAAAAAGGCAATAAGTGGCGTTATGAGCAAATGAGCAAATGTCTATGAATATAACCCACAAACCACATAGGGGCACATTAGGGCAGTGGTGGGGTTAACAATAGTGATTAATGACGAGTATATGGATATGAAGCACTATAATCAGCTCGCTGGTACTACCATGACTCCGTGTTAGATGAGCTATTGGCTACCATATAAGGAACATTGCACAATTATTCGCTAAATACTACTAAAATGGCAAGCTAGGCATATTTAACTTACTAATACTTAGCTCCCTACGAGCTTCTTCGGTTTGTTCGAGGCACTGGAGGATTGTGCCAAGCATGAAGTGGCTCTGGGCGGTTTTTTCATGCACAACACCGAGTCGTTGTGCACGCACAACCAGCGACCTGCCCGCATACTCCAACGCATCTGCATAGTTGAATTGCTTACTTCGATATGCCGCGATGATTGTATCTGTTGATGAGGAGTAGAACGGAAGAGATACAAATGAACAGGGACGTTTCAATGTAAAAGGGAGCCTAGGTTTTAATTGTTATACTTGTACACTGCCGCACTATCAACAATCATTTCTTGGCATTACTCACATAAATCTGAAACAATTAGGCTCATTGGACCATATATGTCGCGAAAAAATGATATACATGTCATCACTTTCAAAGAGTTATCCGTTGAAGTGTCGGTAACCAGATTTAAGAAATCGATAAACACTAAGTTCATTTGAAACTTTGAATAGCTATCTAACTGATCCATTTCATCGTGAATCTTCTTCGCTTCGAAGCTACTCTGATAAGCCCCAGCTTCATCACCACGTGTCACACATTGAACAAGGTGCGAAATTTTTGAGGCCAGATCGTAATAGTCACTGTTGTCGCGATTGATCATGATAAAAGCGCGGCAGAAAAAACTAATGATGGACCATGGATTCCCTACTCGACATTTCTATGTACCACAGTCGCTAAACACGCTGTTAAAGTCCCTCTCTTTCTGAGTGTTCATATCGTTACATGTACGATATGTTCCTTATGATTTTAAAGCTTCCATGCGACGTAAGTTACGAGAAACTTAGAAAAGATACCATGTGCTTCTGCTAATACTGGAATATACCCAAAATCTAACTCTCATCATCAACATCGATGATGATCCAACTTGGATCCCACGTCTTCGCCTCGTCAAACTGGAACTTTGCGCAGCACTCTGGCTGGAATCAGCATCCAGCATGGAATGAAGCAAGGGTTTCCAGAGGGTAGCCCAGAGGTATATCTGGCTAATTACACGATTCTCTGAACGAGTACACTATTCCAGCAGCAGCTTTGACAAATTCAATTCACGGAGTTGTTGTTTTCCAGTCATACTGGGTTGTTTGAGTATCCTTGCACATTTGGATAATACTGGAATAATGAATAAGCACGAAGTTCTTACGCTGCAGGTCGGCAACAACGCGAATTTCGTAGGAAGCCATTTGTGGAATTCAAGAGATATTCGATTGTCTTCGGGAATGTGCGAGGGCAACTTGCTGGAAACCTTCTACCATGTCCGTGATAATGCAGGCTCAAGATCCTACGCGCCAAGATGTGTGTGCATTGATCTGAATGAAAACATTGAGCACCTGTCCATCGGTGCTGATAGTGACGTTGCCAGTAGCCGCTCTTCCTTATTGTGGGGTGGTAAAGTGGAAACCACTCACAGGAGCAGTGTAGCTCTGAGAGAAAACTTGACGGATTTCGATTTAATGCGGTGAGGAGTTGAATCTGTCGATTCAATAAATAACCTCATCTCCGAGAATTTAATTTTGTTTGCCGCTATCCCTGGTGACCAGCTTCATTGCCATGCTTATTTTGTAACATTGATACAGCATACTTGTCATATTACTCCATACCTCAATATTTATCGTTATATATTGTACTCCATGATGTTGCATATGCATTGTGTAGGATGGGCACCCCTTATTGGACAGCGATGCTTCGCCCGGAGCTGCACCATAAGTCTCTGTGCACACTGCCTACGTGGGCCACCAACTCTCACTTTGATACCTTTCACAAGGGACTGTTGAAAAGCTCTATCAATGAAATGGTTTCGGCGGAGTACGTTGAAGACGTGTTGGATCGATGCCGGTACTTCATCGAGGCGTGCGATCACCTACACGCAATAGAGGTGCTGTGCGATGGGATTGGTGGTTTCGCTGGACTGACTGTCTCTCTACTCCAAGAGATCAGAGAGGAGTACGGAAACTCAGTCGCATTACCGGTCTGGAGTGTGGCAGATGACGATTTCTCCGCTTGTAGTGGTGGGACTGGGGTCAACCACAGTAATAGTGATGACAGAGGCAGCAGCGGCGCAGCATGTCTGGATGCTGCCTTGTTGTATAGCACTGGACTGGAATGCTTTAACTCTATTGTGCCCCTATCCTTACCCGATATCTTGCGCTACGCCTATCAATCGGCATATCCCCCTGCTCCCAGCTCAGAGCTTGCACGCCGAAAGGTATACGATAGGTACGTTTCGACTGGAGCCGCCGCCGCCGCGGTGGATCTTGCAACCTCTTACTACTTCTCAGCATGCGACAGCAGCTATAGTAACAACCTTTCAGGCCCCGGGGCGAGTAGTAGAGCTAAAGCAGAGGAGCGAATGGATGCGCCCGACAACATGTATGGCGATGACTACGCCTACAATGAACGGCGCATGGAACGAGCGGGTCTGAATCCTGCGCAAGATCAAACCAGTAACAACAGCAGCAGCTGCAGCGAAACCCATGGGCGTAAAGGATCTACATCAGAGGCAGGACCGAACATGGCAACGGGAAGCGGTTTCAGAGGAGGTATTAACGTCAATACTGCCAACGCAAGCAGTAACGAAAGCGATGATAACAGCTTGATCAGCAGCGCCCACGAGTGGTGTGGAGCAGTCACTCGTCGGGGCAGGACACCGGTGTGCTTTCTAGAGGCCACTCTACCAGGTTTCACGCACCCATTAGCGCAATTCACCAGCGCTGAGCTCGCGCAATTCATATCCGATTCTTTCTCCGATGCTGCTGCTGTACAGCCGCCACGGATGACCCATTCACTTCTCCGATGCAACCCTTTTACTTGCAGCTTTTCTCCGAGTAGAGGATGTGGTATATCTCCTCCTTCCAGTAGCAAAAGCAGTGGTGGCAGTGGAGGAGCTCAAGGGAATCATGCTTGTGCTGGCCACTCGGCAGTGTTTCCATATCCCAGGGCGTTTTCCAATGTTGTGTGTATTCGAGGAATCCCGGCGGCATCAAGACACCGAGGTGAGACATCATGGGTTTCGCTCGACATTATCTGGTACCAATCATTTATTCTCAATACGTATCTACTTATTTTAGCTGCGATATAGAGCAGAAAGTGCATGCACATTTTGTGGAAATATTGAACAGCGTAGCTATTATTTAAATGAATTGATTCATTCCTCCGATTGTAGCTTACTTAAAAAATAATATTCGTTTCCTGTATTGGAATTTCTACTGCTTTATTACTTTGACAAAAAAATGCTCCCATCTTGTCAATGAATGTAAATGTACATCATTGTGTCTGTACTTTATCCACTGTGCATATAGATGTCACAACGGCGCTGTTTGCACAGTGTTTGCAGTACCCGTACACTGTGACTGCGTGCGTGGCGAAGGCCCCAGCAGTGCTTCTCGCCGACAACAGGTTTGATATTACCTCGATGTTCCCTTAGTAAACTACTATGCTCGCCCTTTTGAGGTCCCTGCTGGAAGTTAATGCACTGATGTTTGTTTGTTTGTGGATTTATTGAGTATATAACGTCAATTTTTCCCTATCCGTATTTGTTATTTTTATCATTATTTTATCATTGTGTTCTTTTTATATCATTGGATACTTCTGCGCGTCTCCTTCAACATTATCTTTCCTTCCCACAGTGCACTACGGACTTTCTGCGATGATTCAGCTCTCCGTGCTTCACATAGTTCAAGCAGCAGCAGCGGCGACAGCAGTAGTGGCGGCCGTGGTGGTGGATCAGCTGCAGGCTGGAGAGGTGGTAGACCCATCGCCGCCTGCGGCCTGGATGCGGGAGCACTAGCCGGACCTGCTGGTGTGGCTGCGGTCACCAGCAGCCCCCTCGTTGGCAGACACCTGAGCGACCTCGCTGCGTTGTGGGCGCGAAACGTCTGCCCATCACGTGCTACTGATAGCTTTTTCAACCGTGGCGGGGGTAACAGTGGTGATGGTTTTGGGGACCAGGAGGATGATGATGAAGATGGTGACGAAGAAGATGATGGTGATGCTGGTACTAAGAGGGGTGGTGGCTCTGCTGTGGGTCACTCTTCGAGCAGTGCTGGACGCGCATATGCTTTACAACTGATGAAAGCCGGGGTAGAGGAGCTGGACAGAGTTGAGCTGCTGGAGCATCTGCATGATCTGCACATGAGATACTCTGATTGATAAGCCTGGTACTCAACTGATGAACGCCGGGGTAGAGGAGCTGGACAGAGTTGAGCAGCTGGAGCATCTGCATGATCTGCACATGAGACACTCTGATTGATAAGCCTGGTACTCATACTACAATTACTGCTGCTACAACTACGAGTGCTATAATACTGGGGAAACTTTTACTGCGGGGCTCAAACACAGCATATGTGGGGGGCATGATGAGTAAGCTGCAGTTGATGCGAACTGATGGAGTTACTGCTGCTGTAATTAATGTAAATTAAAAGGATTGTAGCTCCCAGTTGTTAACGATTTGTTGTCTAAAAGTTTCTATGCGGCAAGCTAAATGACTTCATTCAATACGGATCAAATAATTTTGTTTACAAAGGAGTTGAATTAACAAAATAACCCCAGCAGCAGCAGAATCAGCAGCAGCAGCCTAAAGTGTATTTCAAGGCATGCTCATGTAGCGGCTTGCAACAACTCCTCAAGAGCCATTGGTATCCAGTTTCTGGCTGCTGATCGATCTCCCAACTGATTGCCCACGCTTGCAGCTTTCCCGCTTCCTGACGAGACAAATACCACATTCTGGTCCAGATAGCACAGACAACTTCCAAACTGCCATACCTGCTTGCCTTCGTGATACTTGCCAATTCGAGGAGCAAACTCTACATTGTGCTGCTGGGCGAATGAATCCACTACTTCCTTGAAAGAGACATTATGGGCGAAGCTTGACTGCCCAGTTGATGCTCCCCCAGCAGAGAATTGGGAGGGCTTGAAAACACCCCGTGTCTCTTCCTCTTCAAGGGCCTGCAGTCGTCGCTGAGCGCGGAGCACTGCTTTCCTCTGCTCTACCAGACTGTGATAGTTGCACGACGACTGCTGCATCCTCGCGACAGCCTTCCGAAATGGCTCCATACTGTTGCTGCTCAGATCAACATTGCCACTTCCGCTGTGTGGGTTTGAATATCCACTATTTTTATCCATGTCATCTATTTCCATGTCTTCAGATCCGGAACTAGGCTCTGCTGAGCTAGAGCCGGATGTCCCCCGAGACTCTCCAGCCATGAGCAGGCTGCAGTTCATCATATCCAGCGCAAGGTCGAAGGCTTCCAGCAGCAGCTCATCTACCAAGAGACCCACAGGGATCATCGACTTCCAGCCACTGTACCAAGTGCAAATCTCTTCATAGTCTATAGCAGCCGCAGCCGCAGTCGCAGCTGCGACAGAGGAGGAAGATGCTTCATCAGTGGTGCTGGGCCCGGGGGCGCTGGCAGGGGACTCTGGGGTGAGCCATGCGAGAAGAACCGCCAGCCACTGCGGCATAAGCTCGCCTGCCAGCAGACAGGCTCCGTGCATGGGAGGTAGTATTTCAAGCCAGGGCAGCACCCACTGCAGCGGAGCGATGTCCTGCTGCTGCGGATTGATGTGCAAGTCCTCGCGCAGAACGCACACGAGCTTGGGCAGCACTGCACGCAGCAGCAGATTCTCCATGCTCGAGGTGTCGAACACACCGTGCCACGGCCGCAGCAACTGCAGAGCGAAGTCAGGTTGGCTGGGGTGCCAGGCCGACAGCGCTGCATGCATCTTGCGGCGGATCTCCGGGTACAGAGCGCTGAGCTTGGAAGATAGCAGGGGCAGCCAGGGGTGCAGCCACGTGTGGATAGGCGTGGTAGTGGTAGTGGTGGTGGCGGTAGGATCTGTTCCAGCTGCTGATACTGATGATCCCACCCCATGTCTATTCATTGGTTTCCACTCGGCAATAGTAGCCGAAAGCTTGGGCAGTAATATCATATCCACCGTGTCATCAAACATGGCCGGCGGTAGCACTATGAGTAATGACTGAAATATATTAACGCAAACTTCCGGATCTCGTTGAGCATCCCACTCCGACGTCACGAAGCGCCGAATAGCCGGCAAGAACCGGCTCTGCACGATGGTAAGAAATGCACTGTTGCACTGTTTAGCGAGCGATGGGAAGTCTGCTGTTTGGAAGTAGTCAACTAACGGCAGCAGTTCCTGGGATATCTGCAGCAGGTAGGCGTGGTCCCGCTGCGGGTTCCATTCTTCAGCACTTTTGATGACCCTCGACAAAAGAAAAGGGAGCATATTGACGAGGCCAAATATAACAAACTCTTCCGAAAAGCCCTGGTGCAAAGTACGGAAGAGAGAACACACGGCTGCCACGGTTATCCCGTTTTCTCTGACAGGATCAGCAGAGCCAGAGATTCCAGACTGCTGGCCAGATGATGAGTTCATTTTATCATCAATGCGCTGCAGAGCTAAACTGAGCTTTTGCAACCTTTCTAAACGCTGTTGCTCTGCCTCGTTTGAAGCTGTGATGCGCAATATGTCTCGTTTGGCTCGATGCAATCTTTCTACCTCCTGCCCCAGTAAACGGCTGTCTTTGTTCACCCGTATCTCCTCCATATCTGCAATCACGTTGATGTTATACAACAACTCCTGACCGAGTTTAGGCTTAACAAAGCCCACATTCCCTCCTTCTCCGGCTCCCCCTCCACCCAAGACGTCCATATGAGTCGGGTCCATCTCGGAGCTGATGTCGTGCATATCAGTGATTATCCGGGTGTCCTTGTGTCGCATATCTATTATGACCTGTTTGGGAGGAATTGTTGAAGATTCAGTTCCTTCTTCTCCATCTATTCGATCAGGTGTACTGCTACGATTATCTAATTTCACGTATTTTCTGATAAAATCTTCAGCCTTGAACTTCTCTTGCTGCTTGGCAGCGGTATTTGTACGGGCCCCTGCACCTTCCCCGCTGCCTTTCTTCCAAGACTTAGACTCAGCCATTTGCTCGATCGACGACTTTTTCCTCTTTCCACCTCGACCATTATCTTCTTCGTCATCAATGAACTCCAATCCTCGCCATTCTGCTTCTATTTTCTTATTAGCTTTCAGCGTCGAAGCTTCTGCAACACCACCAAATCCCAGGCCTTGATTAGTTGGTCTTACTACGACTTCGATGGCACCACTAACACCATCTTCTTTTGCTCCAAGTCGACCTTTAAAGCCAAACTTTTGCAAGTATTTTAGACCGATTCCTTTCGTATGCTTCTCCCAACTCCCAACGCTCCCAACACCCATATCGGTACTCTTATTAGCGGCCATAGCATCCAGTCAAAATAGCTTAAGACTATGTAAAAAAGGTAAAGTGTAAGTGGGCAGCTCACACGCCTATCGCGCTGTGCAATTCTGAAATTGGGCAGTCCAGAGTGTAATTGAAAGAACTTTACAGTTCACTTGTTAAATTATCCTAAATTTACTCGTAACTCGTTAAATTTTAACAGGACAATTCCTGCAATTCCAGCAGGAATTTTAGAGCAGGAATTCCTGGAAGTGAGACCAGAGCTTATAAATTTCGGTTCACCGAATGCTCGGTATGTCGGTTCATCGGACTAAAATGAACCGACTTGAGTATTTCAAATTTTGAAATTCCAGCACCCAGAAGAAGTGATCCCAGGGATCATCTAAATTTACCAAACTTTTCGCATCGATTGTATCAAAGCATACTGCTGATGAATTTTATTTGCTTTATTGCTGTAAGTCAGAAGTAAAAATTATAAGAATGAAGTCTTTTTCCGTTATCGCTGCCGCTACGGCTGATACTTTCGGCATTGGTAAGCAAGGGAAGCTGCCATGGAAAATAGCCCAGGACATGGCATTTTTCAAGCACATTACATCCAATGCCCCGCCAGGCACACTCAATGCCCTTATAATGGGTAGAAAGACTTGGGAATCAATCCCAAAGTCCTGTCGACCCTTGTCGGGTAGACTAAACATCGTGCTTTCTCGGGACCCGTCTGTGGCAGAGAAGATATCCCTACCAGAATCGGTGGTGGTAGCGCAATCGCTTGAAGATGCCTTATCCAAAATCGAAGGACGCCCCGACATCAACAGTACATTCGTAATCGGGGGTGGATCGGTCTACGAGGAGGCAGTTCAATCAGACTTATGCACGAAAGTTTATCTGACAGAAGTCGTATCTTCGGACGTTGAAGAGATGGACACTTTCTTCCCTGCTCTGCCCGCTCACCGCTTTCAGATTACCAAGAGATCCAAAATCTACAACGACGGAAAGAACTCTTTCCGTTTCATGGAGTTTGATCAGATTGATCCCAATGCTGAAATTGGGGATGATGCTGGATGGGCCGCTGCTACTTGTGATCCTGCAGCCGACGGAGCTGAATCGAAAGTCGCGAAAAAGAGTGACTCCCTGACTGCATCTCCATCTTCCGTCGCGCAAGCGCCGCCTCTCAGTCGAGCTGGCAACCCCGAGGAGCTGCAGTACCTAGATATCGTGCGCGACATAATCGAGAACGGAGTTCTGCGTGGGGATCGCACCGGCACGGGCACCCTTTCGAAGTTCGGCGTGCAGATGCGCTTCAGCCTGCGGGACGGAGTCTTCCCATTGCTCACCACCAAGAAGGTGTTCTGGCGCGGAGTCGCAGAAGAGCTGATCTGGTTTGTGCGTGGTCACACCAATGGCAAGCTGCTCTCTGACAAGAATATCCATATTTGGGATGGTAACGGGTCACGTGAGTTTCTTGACAGTCGGGGACTGCATCATAGGGAAGAAATGGACCTCGGTCCCGTCTACGGATTCCAGGTATTTATAGTATAGCACACGTTTTTATTCCACCTCAAATCTACTTCGAAGCAGTCATTTTTGTTAATAAATCCCAATGGTTCTCACACCTGTGAGTAGTCACTCTAAATTATCTTTTCCTGTCAATTCTGCCCCTTCCCCCCTTTTTTGATCTATTCCCTCTTCCCCCACAAGTGGCGCCACTTCGGTGCTGAGTACACGGACATGCACGCGGACTACACCGGGCAGGGAGTGGACCAGCTGGCGGAGTGCGTGAATAAGATCAAGAACAGCCCCGAGGACCGACGCATCATCATGAGCGCTTGGAACCCAGCAGACCTCGACAAAATGGCGCTGCCCCCTTGCCACATGTTCTGCCAATTTTACGTCGCGAATGGAGAGCTTTCCTGCCATGTGAGCCTTATTACTTTGTACTTTAGGTGCTGCTCTGCGCCATTACAATACTGCACCATCCCTGTAGTGTACTATTACTGTAATGTACTGTTACTGTACAGCAACAGTGTACTATACTATGCTATACTATACTACACTATACTATACTGTACTATACTGTACTATACTGTACTATACTGTACTATACTATGCTATACAATACTATGCTATACTATACCATACTATACTATGCTATACTATGCTATACTATGCTATGCATTACTATGCTATGCATTACTATGCTATGCATTACTATGCTATGCATTACTATGCTATACTATACTATACTACAATATACTGCACTATACTGTACTGTACTGTGCTGTTATTTTTCCATGCACACACAGATAGTGCGCAGCTGCCCTTACCTATCTTTCCCCTTCCTTTTCTTACCTCTCACCCCACCCCCGCAACTCTTTACTCTCCCGCCTGCAGATGTACCAGCGCTCAGCGGATATGGGACTAGGTGTGCCCTTCAACATCGCCTCGTACTCGCTGCTCACCGCCATGATGGCACAGGCATGCGGGCTACGCAGAGGGGACTTCGTGCACAGCATTGGCGACGCGCACGTCTACAGCAACCACGTAGATGCGCTCAAGGAGCAGCTGCAGCGCACCCCCCGGGCATTCCCCACCCTGACTATCAACCCCGCTGTCACTGATATGGATGCCTTCCAGTTCAGCGATTTCACCATCGAGGGCTATAACCCGGACAAGCCCATCAAGATGAAAATGGCTGTATGAGGGCTATAACTCGGACAAGCCCATCAAGATGAAGATGGCTGCCCATCCGGATGAAGATGGCTGTATGAGGGCTATAACCCGGACCAGCCCATTAAGATGAAGATGGCTGTGTGAGGGCTTAGCAACTTCCTATACGCTTGGCAAATACCCGAAAGTATCCGTTTGCTACACGTGCACTCACACACACACACTCATTCACTTACTTACTTACTCACCCACTCTTTCCCCTGCTCGATAACATATGATCACATGAGCACTTTTACCAAAGTAAGGAACATAATAGTGTTTTGGCGACTGATCGCTGTTTATCACGACCATATGTGATTTTGCTACTGGTACTTCCACTGCGAGAAAACTGGTCACCTTAACAAAGTCACAAAGAACAAACAACGACATCGGGAAGAATAATTTGATAACGTATTCAAGTTATTCCAGCGCTGTTAAGTTGCCATGCCAGAATCTCTGCTAAGGTAATGACCAAATTATTATCCTACAAATAATCATCGCCAGATTATATCATCACAGTGCTACGAATTTATTCTATAGCTCCAAAAATGTCCTTGTACTTTACAGCAGTTACGTACACCCAACTCTCAACAGGTAGTCATGCCCTACATACATATCCGGTAAAATTATCCAATGCCTTGCCAGAGTACTGTACCAGTACTGCCTATCAAAACGATGCTGTGTGCAAATCAACTATCTTTTGTATAGCTCATCTCTCATATCATTTCATGCACATTCCACAGCAGAATCTCTGCTCCATAGGATCTACTTTTCCTTGCGCTCATCCGTGGCACCATACGCACTTTTCTTCCGAGCAGCGCCGCCTCCATTCTCTCCTGCGCAGCACTGCCACAGTACGTACACACCAGCGAAGACCACCGAGCACGCGCCCGAGACCAGCGGGGTGCCGCCGCTCTTGAGCAGGTGCACCCCAGTGGTAGGCGCCACCACACGCGCAGCTGCGAAGAGCGAGTGCTCCAGCCCCAGCAGCGTACCCTTAGCCCGGGGCCCCACCCTCGCCGTTGACTCACCCGTGATGGTGGTGGAGAGTACGTACTGGAACATGGACAGCACGAAGGACAGCAGAAGGTATTCGTACATATCAGCCGTGGGCAGCGCAGGCAGTAGGGATGGGACTCCGGGTAGCGCGAGCAGAGCCTGCAGAGCCGATATCGCAGCCATCGAACCAATACAGATTGAAATAACCACTCCGAGATTGTTTCC
Source organism: Eutreptiella sp. 'Long Island Sound 2002' (assembly GCA_964036045.1). NCBI lineage: Eukaryota > Euglenozoa > Euglenophyceae > Eutreptiales > Eutreptiaceae > Eutreptiella > Eutreptiella sp. 'Long Island Sound 2002'. The sequence continues at coordinate 28,308 of CAXIWF010000802.1, forward strand.
GGCTAGCATGACGATGGGGCCAAGGAACAGTCCGTTCACTATGGCGTTACAAGCACTCATAAACGACATGGAAAACCCCAATTGCTTTTCATCCATTCCGTATATATCCTTAAGAATGAGTGGGAAAGCTGCAGCGGCCATGGCATTCGCTACTGAAGTGATAACTTTCGCGGAAAGAAATAACCAGACGATGCTGATCACATGCCGTATAGAGGGAATGCCGTTTGCATCGCCTCCACCTGCCCCTGCTGAAGCCGGCGAAGATTCACTGATATCAGCACAGCTTTTTTTCTCATCGTTATTGGTAGCCATCAATATATCAGTAGTTCCGGTAATGGCTGGGTTTGCAGAAGGAGACACTGGAAGCTTAGAACTGGGTACATTGGTGCTGCTATTGCCAGATGGCATAAGAAGTGTCAAAAGCACAGACAATAATGATCCCGCTACGGCAAGTTTAGCACCAAGATAGTAGTCCCCAGATGCTCCTAGTAAGCCTCCAATCGTAGGCCCTATAACAGACCCGATTGTGTAACTCATCGTCAGACGACCAAGAGCTTGCACTCTTTCAGCACCGTCAGTCGTTGCTTGTGAAGCAGCTACTTGGGCGCAGAGAAACCCTGCCTGGAAAACTGTGGGAATCTTTGAAATATACAAAATTCTTAGGGTAGTTGCTTGCGAAAGCAGCGCATAGCAAGCAGCTGAGCTAAGAAAACTAATGATAAAACCCCCTTTCGCACCAAATCTATCTAGAAATCGCCCACTGACAAACGAACCAAGTGTTTGAACAATACTGAAAAAGGACTGAAGTTTCCCATACTCGTCTGCAGAGTCGCCACCCAAGTTTAATTTCTCTACTAAAAATGGCTCTAAAGGACGTTGCATCTGAAAACACGTCGCATATAGCGCAACATTCACATAAACGATTAGCAGTGTTGTACTTATGCCGCTCGGTTTAGCCATTGTAAGTTTTTGTGAATAATACTCCTCGTTGATAGGGTCACTTCGTTTCACCTCATTGATGTCAATAACACAAAGATAGAAAAAAATCCTTTATAATGAGAACTCAAGTAAGATTGAGTCAGATTGTGTCCCTACAAGTATATTTATGATTTCAAAGTGCTCTCTGCAGCAGAGATCTGCTCTGGGATAATCACAAGCATCACATATCCCCGTTCCCCCCCCCCCCCCCCCCCCCCCCCCATCGTATGAATCAATCTTTACAAAATAGTTAGCATAGATAAAACTATAAAATGAATAAACACGCATAAACATAATTCCTTTTATCTGTCGTTGACTTTCACCACAAACACAACCCAGACCGGAGGATTTCTGATTTCGAAATTGTTTCGAACGATAAATTATTAAAACCTCTTGCATATCTTGCTAGCCACAAGTCGGGGGTAAGCATCTTTCTATCAGAAGTATTAAATCCTCTGTCGAGAAACGAAGAAGATGAACTTTGGTGGCGGCTTTGGGTCCACCCAAACAGGTTTTGGGAACACACAAGTGAGTATCCCTCTATCGCTATTACGTACACTTCAAGCGAGTTTGATCTTGCATAACCATTTTTTCTTGCATTTTTACTTTTTTGTAGCAGGGCTTAGGTGGATTCGGAGCTTCTACTGGTGGAGGCTTTGGTGGCGGTGGTGGCGGATTCGGTGCAACTGCTAGACCTGCTGGGCAAACGACAGCTTTCGGCACAACAGGAGGATTCGGAGCAGCACCAAGCACAACAGGTGATACAAAGAGAAATGTTTAATATTTGCACAATAGTCTTTCCTATGTCTGTCAGGTGTACAGAATGTAACCTTTTTATCCATGCTAAATTTATCACTTGATTAAGGTACTATGTTTGGAGCCACTCAGCCCACATCCGCTTTCGGAGCGGCACCCACCACCGGTACCACAGGCTTTGGTGAGGCTGACAACCTTCTCTCATTATATCTCAATCATAATTGATTCTTGACACCGATTATCGGTTGTAAAACTTTTTTACTTTACCGCTGGGGTTCATTTTCTTTTTTCCCCTTCTCGCACTACATTATTACACTTTACCATACTCTTACCATACTCTAGGCACATCGGGAACAAGTGCCTTTGGAACCACAGGTACGGGGGCCTTCGGAACAACAGGCACGGGGGCATTTGGAGCTACCACCACAGGAGCAACCCCATTCGGGGCCCGACCAGGCACCGCAGGCACAACCGGAGGGTCTCCGTTTGGTGCTTCTGCCTCAACTGGTGGTCTCGGTGGCATGGGAGCCACCACTACAGCCTTCGGCGGAGGGGGCCTAGGTGGAACGACAACAGGAGCATTCGGTACTTCCGGCGGAGCATTTGGTGGTGGTGGGATGTTCGGCACTAACACCCAAGGACAAGGGGGGCTCACAGCTACGACTGGGTTCGGCATGGGGGCGGGGGCGAGCAATCCGTTCGGGGCCCAGCAACCAGCGCAACAGCCGCAACAACAGGGTGCATTCGGTGGGTTTGGCACCTCTGGAACCGGGGCTACCGGTGCTTTTGGTGCAGCACCAGGGCAGGGTCAGAATGCTTTCGGAGGCGGTGGCGGTGCCTTTGGAACGACCACGAGTGGTGCTTTTGGTACCACGGCGGGGGCATCCACTGGTGCCTTTGGAGGTGGAATGATGGGTGCACAACAAGCAGCTGGTGGTACGGGAAACCCTCCTTTTCAGCCGCACCAAGTAAGGATTATTGAAGAAACCTTAACCCATAGTGCATAGTACTACCCCCTCTGTTGTGAGCTTATGTATTTGTTGTGTTTACCCCAATGTATATCTGTCATGAATGATACATTCTCATTCTTGTTGGATTCAAATATTTTTGTCTGCGCACCCGCAACAGGTTAAAGAGAACATAACTAAGGATGGTGTTAGCCGATCTCAGACGGTGAACATCCAGAATATTTCCGCTACAACGGCATACCAACACAAGAGCCAGGAAGAGCTTCGGTTCGAAGACTACAAGCGCAACAACAAGGGTCCGGGCAGTGGTGGTAGTGGGATAGGGGCTTTTGGGGCAACTGGCACAGGAAATACCATGGGCGCATTCGGTGGGGCCACTGGCGCGCCGTTGTTTGGTGCCGGGGCTACGACAGGGTCTTCAGCCTTTGGTCAGCCTCAGCAGCAGCCAGCCGCAGGAGGATTCGGAGGTTTTGGTACTACTTCTGGCTTCGGAACCACGACTGGAGCGGCAGGGATGGGCACTTCTCAGTTTGGGACCAATGCTTTTGGGCCCAACCCACGACAGGTACAACAACGGGGTTTGGAGGCTTCGGGCAACAACAACAGCAGCAGCAGCAAAAGCCAGCTTTTGGTACGGGGGCGTTTGGTACATCGGGCTTTGGTGCACCTGCTGCCACTACGGGCGCATTCGGCACCCAGCCGCAGCAGCAGCAACAGCAGCAGCCAGGAGCAACGGCTTTCGGGGCCCCGGGAGCCTTCGGAACAACTGCCGGTACAACTGGAACGGGTGCATTTGGCACCACCGGAATGTTCGGATCGCAAGCGGCTGGCAATGGTGCGACCTCAACCAGTACTGGCGGGTTTGGGTTTGGATCTGGCACCGGTGGTTTTGGCACAGGCACCACGGGAGGAGCCTTTGGCACGACTACCCCTGGTACCACGGGTGCTGCTGGCAGTTCCACTAACCCCACTTTCCAGTTCGGAAACACTGGTGCGAATACAACCGGTGCATTCGGAACTTCGACCACCGGTGGCTTTGGAAATCTGGGCCAGAAAGTCCTGGGACTACGGGTGCAACGACCGGCTTCGGTACCTTTGGCGGAGGAGGATTCGGTGGATTCGGTGGATTCGGAAATACCTCCGGAACAGGTGGTGCCACTACGAGTGGATTCGGCGGTTTCGGATCTACTACCGGTGCTGGTGCTGGTGCTGGTACCGGCGGTTTTAAGCTGGGTGGGACGACGGGCGGGTTTGGCACTCCATCTACAACTGGAAACAATATGTTTTCTGGCTTTGGAGGAACTTCAGGCATTGGAACTGGGGCAACTGGCTTTGGAACTGGGGCAACTGGCTTTGGAACAGGCACCTCTGGCTTTGGTGGATTTGGCACATCAGGGTTTGGGGGCTATGGTGGCGCAGCATCTGGGGCTGCTGGCAGTACAACGGGAGCCAATCCCTTACAGCAAGTTCAGCAGATGAATCCACAGCAGCAACAAGAACTTTTACAGCAGCTCACAGTAGCCATTCAGCAGCAACAGCAGCAGCAGCTCGGCAAAGGGTCAGATCCTCTTGCCGATGTCGCAGCCAAGCTCGAGCTCCTCAAGAAGAAGAAAGATGATATCGACATGGCGGCGCAAGTTGCGAAAGCCGAGGCGGCTGCTGCAGCAGCTGCTGATGAGAAGCCCCCACCGAACTTGTTCGCTGGCTTTTCAGGGGCCAAGCCTGTGCCCAGCTACCGTGCGTCTCCGCGCTCCACGGCACGAGTCACCCCTCGAGGGCTGCTGCGAGGAGGAGGAGCGGCCTACGCTGCGTCCTCACCCGCTCGAAACGGCAACAATGACAGTGCAAGTGCCTCCGGCTCATCCTCCTCATCCTCTTCATCTGCCACTGCCACGCGCATGGCAGCAAATCGTGCTGAGAACCTGCTTTCTCCAGCACAGTCCTCTGCCTCCACGGCAGCGCGTAATGCCAAGCGACTGATCGTGCCTTCTTTCACCAGCCCTATACCAGACCCGACCTCCCGAGCTGCCTCCAGTGCCGAGCAGCACCGCTTCCAAGTCCCAGCAGGTGCGCCCGCCTGGGACAGGGGCAGGTGCTGAGGCTGGCGCGGGAGCAGCAAGTGGTGGTGATAACGACACTCGTGGCAGCTCTCGACAGGATCACCGCACACCGTCGAAGATAGGCACTTCTGATGACGGTGATGGGGGTCATATGACGGCTTCCGCAGGACCTTCCTCTAGTGCCGGAGCTGGCACTGGGGGTGGTAGAGGTGCTCCTATGAGTACCACTAAAGCCGTTGGCAGTGAAGCAACTGGGCTCACCCCTGCAGCTGCCCACACACCGTACCACGCATCGTCAGCATCAACATCGGCATCGGGTACTGGGCTGGCGGCATCTAGCGCAACCCGCAATCATCAGAAGGGCTCCACGACCCCGATTTCCTTCCGGTTGTCATCTCCCGATGAGGCGGGGCGCAGCACCGGACAAGGTAGCCGTGGCAGCGCAGGTCCGCATAATCGTCAAAGCAACAACAGCCGTCGTGCTGAAGACGAAGATGGTGTCAACGACGACGACGACGAAGAAGAGGACCTTGCTCCCGTACTAAAGCGCCCAGGCTACTTCACCAGCCCCGACATCAATGTGCTGCAACACATGTCCGAGGAAGAACTGGCTCGTGTGAAGAACTTCACGGTGTTCCGCCCCAATGTGGGCAAGATCGAATGGGCTGGGGAGACAGACGTGCGATTTCTCAACCTCGACGAAATCGTGAAAATAGAGCATAAAGAGGTCTTTGTCTACGAAGAATCTGCGACCATCTCGCCGCCCGAGGTGGGTGTCGGGTTGAATAAGCCTGCCGTGGTGACGCTGTGCAACGTATTCCCCAAGGAAGGTTCCTCTTTAAAGAAGAAGCAGGACTTCCAGCAGAAGCTTATCGACTTCTGCTTGCTGAATGACGCGGAGATGCTGGATTATGACTCGCAGACTGGCAACTGGGTCTTCGCAGTGAAGCACTTCTCTCGCTATGGACTTGACGACTCCGACGACGACGAAGATGATGACGGCAACGACAGCTCTCTTCCCCACGGTGCTGCAGGTGCCGCAGTAAGCGAGGCGAAGAAAATTCAACCAACCACGTCGGTCGGAATACCTGATGGTAAGCCAACCCGTGCCACCGCCCCTCTCACTGGGCCCGGGGAGTCCGGGTCTGGGTCAGAAGAGACGAAAGGTGCGGTTGAAAACGTCTCTGCCAATATCCAGCGGCTGCGTCGTATCCTGACCAGGACTCAGAAGCCCCATGCTTCTGACCCTTACTTCGCTAATACTGGTGCCGGCGCTGGCTTTGGGGAGGGTGGGGTAGATGCCGATGGAATAGGCGATGACGCAGCGGAGGCGATGACAATCGATGCTGCCTCTGACAGTGCATCTAAGCCTATCCGTGTGGGCAGCCTGGGCGACAGCTATCGCTCCAGCATCCTGGGCCGCTCCATGGGCGCCACGACTAACAGCGATATGGTGAGGATAATGACGGCGACGGCGATGACCGGTAGGAGAGAGCGGGGCCAGAATACCTCTCACGGGTCGCCCCTGTGGGCATCCTCCACCTCTACAGATGAGGTGGAGGAGTTGGACGAGCTGCCCCCGAGCAGTCGCCGACGCACCCAAGCCCCCCCACCTGTTCAAGAGCAGCAACAATCTCAGCAACCGATTGGAGCGAGAAGTATTTCGAGCGTGCACCAGGTCGTGCAGCTCATGTCGCTGCCCCTCACAAGCCTAGATGACGTCTACGCCGCAGTGCAAGGTAGCAACGAGAGACGGGCTACTACCAATGCCACCGGCTCCAGCCCCAACCCCTTTAGTCGGTCTGCCTCGAATGGCACGACGAACACAGATGCCGCCACACTTCGCCTGCAAGCCAAAGCGCGAAGTCTCGATGCGTATCAGCGCCCTGTGGATAGCCCTTGTATGCAGATCATGCTGCAGGTGAAGCAACGAGCCGCTACCGAGACTGGAGTTGCGATGCCAGCTGCTGTATCCGATGCGATGCTGATGAACCAGACCTTCACCCAGGCAGGACTACCCGCCAGTGAGCGGGTCGCCAGTGGGGGCACGTCGCAGAGGAGTATGCGCAACTTCACGCAGACGATGGGTCGCAGCTTCAGGGTGGGCTGGTCCGCAGACGGTCGTATTATCCACCCAGGTAAGATCGCCTTTTGCTGCTGATGGGTCCGTCGGCCGCACGCACCGCATCACTGTGGAGCGTGTCGATCCTCTTCGCTGGTCCAAGCTGCAGCAACAGCAGCGAAGCCAGCTCCAGGAAGAAGAGCAGCAGCAGCCTGGTGATGAGATTGGGCGCTATGAGGGCGCGCTGAGGGTGATTCTTGCAGCATCGCACCACCAGTTTGATCCAGTCACCCATTCTGGCTCTCTGAAAATGCCGTTGTGGTCTACACCTTCGGCAGATCCCACACAACTGCACGAGTACGTTCCGTTCCTGAAGATGCTGAAAGGCCTGGCAGCTGTGTTTAAAACCAGCACACAGAGCCTAAACCGCGGGGAAGAGGGAAGCACGAGCAGCAGCGAAAGCCACCACCACCCCGACTGGGCTATTTGCAAGGCGCTAGAGCTCGTAGATGCGGCATGCGGACAGGAGCGCGCAGAGTTCTCCGCAGATCCCGCGGTGCGAGCGATGGAGATCATGCCCCAGTGGGAGAGCACAGTCTCCCAAACTGTAACAGAGCTGCCCGAGCCAGAGCTTGTGGAGCGGCGGCGTACAGCTCTGTCTAACTGGCTCGCCAGTGTATCTCACCCAGAAGGTAGGTGTTCGATGCTCCCTTCTTTTTCCCATGCAAATCAATACGCATATCATTAGTAAGTATTTTCGTCCGATTTAATTTGTCCCTGGTGTGTCTAACTGTATCACTCGTGACGTCTAACCCATCGTTTAACAAAAACAAATTCGACTGTGTGTGTCTCTCTATTGATGTTTGCATATACAGTGTCACGCACAGACGAAGCTGACGATGGGCGCTTCGGACAGTCTGCACGCACCTATCAACGTCTGCACGACCTGCTCTCCTGTCGACGCATCGAGCAGGCCACAGCACTGGCAGAGAACGCAGGCATATACCGCCTGGCCACCATCATCTCCCAGGCAGACAGCAACTCTTCCATCTCGGTGCTGTTGCGCAATCAGCTTGAGGTGTGGAGGGCCTCCGGCGCCCTGAGCCACATCTGCCCTGACTTGCTGCGAGTGTATCGCCTGCTGGCCGGCGCAGTGGTAGAGGAAGAGAACTATGGTAGCAACGAGGATGCAGGTGAGGGTGGGCGGTTAGCGAGTACTCTACCGGGCCTCGGGTGGAAGCGTGCCGTAGGGGTGATGTTCTGGTACTGTGCGAGCGTATCAGGTTTTGTTGATCGCACCAGCACCGTGACGGGTGCTCTGGAGAACTACCGCATCGCTTTGGCGGATGGGTGTGCCGACGCTCCCGTGATGGCTTACGAAGGCGATGAGGACCCGCTAGGCGCTGATGTGTCCTACCCTGCCACCCAACACGGCCTGTACTCCCTACTTGACCTGCTCTTCCCTTCTTCAATTGGGAACTCTACTACCAGCACTGCAGGCGGGGAAAATGCAATGATGGAGGGGGGTGCTTCATATCAAGATGCCGAGGCGGAGGCGGATGCAGCTCTGTTACAAGAGGTGGAAACCAAGGTGATCGCCGCGTTGCGCCCCAGTGGCTACACCAGGGATGCGCTCGACTACCGCGCGTCGTACATGCTTCTTGTGCTGCTGGAGAGTGCTGGCATCGCTCGTAGTGACGCAACCTATGCACTCATCGTGAGACAGCACTTCATCTCGCAGTTGCTGGCGGCGGGGTGCTGGCAGTGGGCGGTGTTTGTGGCGTTGCAGCTGCCGCATCCGACTGTCCGTGCTGACCTGGTGCGTGACATCGTGCTACGCTGGGGCGGAGAGTCGCGTTGGGAAGACCAACTACAGGATACTGCTGCTAGTGCTGCTGCTGCAGGTGATCTACAGTGTATGATTACGCAGCAGCTTCTGGTCCCTGATTCCCTGATACACGAAAGCGCCGCCTACCTCTGTGGCTACCAGTGGCACTATGAACAGCAGGTGGACCAGCTGAATCTCGCAGGCCAGTGGCAGATTGCACTGGAGGTGACTGTTGACAAGATCGCCCCGAGAGCAATCCTGGCTTCCGCTGGCGCCATTGATCAGATGCTGGTGCTTCTCGAAGCCTTCGAGGACAAGATCGTGCTGTCCCAGCAAGAGCTGCAATCTCGGCATGGGCAGCAGCCCTACATGGACGTGTGGGCGGAGCTGGGCCACGTATTTGTGAGCTTTCCTTCGCCTTCGCGATCAGGCGCACGCGGCGGATAGGGAGGAGGGCAATAGCGAGGCCGTACTGGAGGAGATCACATCAGAAGCCGCTCGACTCCTGGAGCGCCTGTGTGCGGTCTACCAACAACAACCACAGCAGCAGATGAATAATAGCAAGCACAATCAGAATATATACGGATCCATCTCTGCTGCACCTTTCCAATTGAAGTTGGGTCGGGCAGTGCTGTTCGATATGGGTACCTACGTATACAGCCTGGTCTTGAAACTATTGGCAATACAAGCCTCGGGCAGCAGTGATAGGAATGGTAGACCAGGTGGCGTGGAAGAGCAGCGATTGCTCTCGAAAGACTTCTTAAGAGCCGCTCCGGTGCTGCAGGAAGCTGCACTGGCAGCAACAGCAACCAGCGTTATATCCGCGGCATTTATGCAGAGCGTGTACTGATGGACCAGCTCCAGCTTCTTCTATCATAGCAACAGGGGTGCTGCTGGGGTGCTGCTGGGGTGCTGGGATACTGGGATGCTGGGAGAGCTTCTCTTCCACAGCTTGGCAAGCTATTAGTATTGTTCAGTATTAGTGTTCCTGTTTACTCTTTGACAACCTTATGTTGCTTTAGGTCCTTTATCACCAGTGTAACGTTCCCAACCTAGTTTTAATAAACGAAATGACTTTCAATTGAGAGCAATTATTAAATTATGATAGTGCGTTTTTCCTTGGATTAAAAACGAGTGATAACGGCAAATGTTTGGAACGGTAAATGAAATGTGGTACAGCCTGAAGTACCTTTGGTTCAGCAGTAGAATTAAGGGCTGCACTGGTATACCAAAGTCTATCATAAAGGTAATGGTCATGTGTAAACTTAATTTACAGTGAAAAAAATATCTAATTGGCTGCTACGTCCGACGTACTGTATTTTTCCCACAGCGAGACGTACAAAAACACGTCACACCGTCTGGAGAAAAAGTACGTTTCCAGGTTTGCAACAGCAGAGCAGCCCTTCTTTCCGGGACTTATCAAAATCTGGTTGAAGACAATGAATAAATCGAATTTAGAGTAATAAACAAAACACTTTAAACCAAATAAAATGTTATTTGTACGTGGCCGATGATTGGCAACACCTCAGGACCACACTTCAATGGACTTCCACCGCGTCACACTTCGAAGTAGTTTCGAAGTAATTTCTTATAAAAATAAACCAAATCAACCAAAAGGCACGTCGCAATGAAGATTCTAGGCAGAAAGTAACTAACAAAAAATAATTATCCCAGCTAGCATAATAAAGATAAAATGCGCAATCAACCAGAGACTATGTCTATTCCCTACGAGATCATCTACGATGGAACGAAAACGTTCCCGACAGCAAAAAAGGTAATTGATATATTGCTCGTTCTCCACCCTGGCGATTCTATCTTGGAGGTGGTATCGTATCATGCTGAAAGTGACCAAGAAGCGCCACGAATGTACTTAAGTCGGGCAGTGCTAGAGAGGAAAGTCAAGGCTTGCAAGGATTCTATCGACATCAGTCGAACAACAAAGTGCTCAGTATCCCAAAAAATACTAAAAAAGCTAGATCTCTCTATAGACATATATAGTAAGCTAGCATCATATGTCCTGTCTCATCTGGGCTACAAGAATCACCGCTCAAGACACAATCACGTCAGCATAAAGCTGTGCTTCAGAGAAGATAACGACCTGTCTGGTACTCCCGCTAGTGGCGTTGGAATGACAGCCTGCGAACATGCGGTGGTAGAGAAACCCCATACCATCATCGCGTTCGATTCCCGAAGTTGGAAACTTCTACGGATGTAAGTATTGCTTTGGGTTATTGTTTTAGCCTTAAAGTTATGCGTTTTCAGTTAAGATTTAAGGGAACAATATTGTTTTAATCCCTCTTCCGCCCCCCCCCCCTTTGATTGCATGCGCACCTTAATAGGAGTCGAAGTCCCTCCTGCACCTCCCCTCGTTCCCCCACCAGCCAAGACAGCAGTAGCAAGAGCAATCGACCTCCCCTTGTACCTTCATTGAGCAGTAGTGCATCGGGATCGAGATCAAGATCAAGATCAGTCGACTTATTCGGTGTGGGCGGTAGTGGTGGAAATGGAATGGAGATTCTTCAGACGGGCAACAGTTCCTACCATTTCAGCAATTTGGGGAGCCCCACTTGCAACAGTAGAAGCATGAGCAGCAAAAGCCTGAGTGGCAAGAGCACCGGGAGTTTTTAGCCCAGTTACAAGATCTCCATGCAGTATTGCACGATCAAGCTTCCCCGCTTACAGTAGGGAATATGTGCCCTACTTGCAGACTGTCTCATCAGAGAGTCATCACGTGCGCACTGAGACTACAGCTGAGTTCAGCTTCGACAGCGGTTCCCACGATGAGGACAGTTGCTATATTGGCTCTCATGGCTCTTGTCGCCGCTCCCCAAGCCCCGACCTGATGTCGTCGCCAGAGCGGTCCCCCATCCCCAGCCCAAGAGCTAAAAGCTTAAAGCCAGCAGGTTGTTGTCCACTGAACACCCTCACGCATCTTGAAGCACTGGGTCAGCAGAAGCATATCCGCAGTCAGCGCGAGGGCTATGGTGCTGATGTTCACGACGCTAAACTTGAGCG
>CAXIWF010000803.1:0-67469 GCA_964036045.1 Eutreptiella sp. 'Long Island Sound 2002'
CCGAACTAGTCGGAGAAGGTTTTGCCATTTGGCAAGCAAAGTTTGCGGCATTATCAACAACTACACCAAATCAATGAAAGTCCGATATATAAAAGTTATAGTAATCTTCAATGTCTATATCACTATCTAGCGTAACATTGATCTAAATATCTATCAATGGAAGTAAAGTGCAGCGTTCGGTGACCCACCACGCGGTGGACGAACAGTACGGTGAACTAGACCACTAGGACGATTTTCAATTTGCTCTAACTCGTCGGCCTTTCGTTTAGCAGCTGTACGTCTTCTAGGTTGGGCTCTTCTGGGTGCTGGTATCTCAGCTAGCGGTGTCCTGGTTGGATCAGCTTCGCCGGGGGCTATGACTACGGAGAGATTCCCAAACACTAAGCGCACGTGCTTGAGTGCCAGCTGTCTGGTAGGCGCTTTGCGCTTACCAGCTGAAGCTGTGGGGCGTATGACATATGTCTTACCCCCAAGGTAGATTACACACTGGTCGGCTCGGTTCTCCGTTGACTGTGCAGGTCGGTCACCCTCTGCATTGTGGACTCGTCGACGCCGAAGCTCAGGCTGGCCCTCCGGTTCTTCGTCATGGGGCTGTCTGCTTCACCTTCGTTGTGCCTCAGCGGGTTGCCCGTTACTCCGTCGCAGCCTGTCCGCCTCTTCAGCTCTCTCGAGTAGCTTCGTGACGATCCTGTCCCTCCTCTCGTCCCACTCGCCCGGGCTCTCTACAGCAAAGGTACGTAGAACTTGAAGGTCCCCCCAGGTCTGCTGTCTCCGGTCATCCTGAAGCACCAAAGGTAATGGGCAGACGACTGATCATCATCGTGAGTATGTTAGACAAAGGTCAGAGTGCTTGGTCTAATATACTCACGATAATTATCAGTCGTCTGCCTCTTAACTTTGGTGCTTCATCTAGGTGTCTGAAGTATTGCTCCATACACTGAAGGAGTCTTTCTATTCTTTGATGGATCCACTGGCGCTGTATCTGCGCGTACGATACGACGAGGTCAAGTTGCACGGAGCTTATGCAATTTGTAAAGGAGCTGGCGAAATAATCTTAAGTATTGCAAACGAACAACTTCCACAGTTATGAGTACTGCGGCGGTGGGTGTCAAGTTTGGCCGTCGATTTGGGACAACTTGTCCCAAAACGATGGCCATGAAGGGTCTAGCCACTTAAGCGGCACCTGGCGATGGCATGAGTTTATTTATGACGAACGATTTGGCCATGGTATTACTGCTAGGGATGATAGTAATGGTGAGGGCGATGTGGTGGGTGTGGTGGTGATGATGGTTGTTGTGATGATGATGGTGGTGGTGGTGATGATGATGATGATGGTGATCGTGGTGGTGGAGATGATGGTGGTGGTGGCGGCGGCATTAAGAGCAGCACCCAAGGAGAGAGTGGGCCTGGTGTGCCTGGTCCGGGCGCCTGGACTCCTTTGGCTTTGGAAGCAGCATGGCAGGTATGACGTACCATCTCTTAGCAGCCAACACGCAGCACCTGCCCTGCCTGCCTGCTGTTGCCGTGTTTAATGCATCAATCGAGAAGACTGTTGTGCCTTATTAAGACGAGGTGCGATTTGAAATTGTCTCCCTCCTTCTGGGTCCAAGTCTCGACTTTCTTGCGCCCTGCCTGATCTGGCACCTTTTGAGATATGCTCCGGCAGAGAATGCCTCAGTCAAGGCGTCTTAGATTGCAGCCCACGACTGATCTGCTGTTTCCAATAGTTGTTCGCCAGCAGTTGAGTTATTGAATTCTTATGTGTTTTTCATTGTTCGAGACGATTATTCGCGCACTTTGAACTTGTTAATTTAACTGTTACCTGTTAATCGTTTGTTCATATCGGCCCGGAAACCAACCAGGTTTGTCTGAGATATCTACACGGAAGTTCTCCGTATCAGATGGCATTATATTCACTATACATGTTGCTCCAAATAAACCTGGAGAGGAGGATATTTCATTTAAATTACACTTCTAATGGCATCGCACAATAGTGAGCTAGTCTCCAAATAATGAAGTGGCAAACGTGTACCAATGAAGCCTTCATATATATCGGTATATATCACCATGATCTACCGGTACAGCACAAACAACTACTATTCTATTTGCCTACAATGTACGAAAACCTCATGGACACCGGGACATCGGAATCCCAATCAACTACCCTGCTGCGAATCCCTTGGGGTGGAAAGGATTTTAAATACCTGAGGAAGTAGTAGCAACGTACTATAATATCATAATGATAACCAAAACTACTGTGATTCGGAACAATGCTAACCCGTTCATTATTGTTTGTAAGGCGGTCATGTCTGGCTGCCCTTGTTGTTGTAGTCAATGCCGAGTAACTTGCAGACGGGGTTGCACTGGTGCGAGTTGAAGAACTCCACCATGCTTCTGTACTATTTGCAGTCATGTCTGGCTGCCCTTGTTGTTGTAGTCAATGCCGAGTAACTTGCAGACGGGGTTGCACTGGTGCGAGTTGAAGAACTCCACCATGCCTCTGTGCTATTTGCAGTCATGTCTGGCTGCCCTTGTTGTTGTAGTCAATGCCGAGTAACCTGCAGACGGGGTTGCACTGGTGCGAGTTGACCACCACCCACCACCACCTCTACCCCCCCCCCCTTGCTGGATTCCTTGCGGTACCGCTGCAGCACAAAGCGCTGACACCGCGGCGGTGGCCCCATAGGAGTAGTGCCAGGCAAAGGCGCCTGCCATGCACTCGCACCGCCCAGTGCAGCTCCCGACGCCCCCAACTGGGAGACAAGGCGGGCCGGCGGCGGCCTCAGCCCAGCACTCACTTCCGCGGCGCTCACTGCATAGGACATGGTCCAAGACCCCGGGGCTGGGACAAGTAGCGGCGGTGGCGGCGGCAGCTGTTGCTGTTGTTGTTGATTTTGCTGTTGCTGCTTATTTATTCCTTCGGCATTGTTGAATATGCGCCACTGAGTAGGGTCAAGGGGAAGGTAAGCACTGATGTCGGTGTCGAACTTACTGTACTGCTCCCTCACAACATCAGTTCGCTTTGCCCTCGGCTTTCCCTGCCTGTCCACCACACTGAGGTTCCCATCGTTGAGGCGCAACAACATCGTGCGCGTGACGGTAGTCGTGGAGGCGAGTGTAGTCAGCGCCGCGCCCAGCAGCGAAACCTTGATCTGCGCGTAACTGAAAGAGCTGCGTGGTGAACCGCTTGTCTGGGCGGTCTGGACCATCTGCTGCAATACACCGAATTCCTCCACTGCGCCGCCGAACCCAACCGCCACGAAGGAGAAGCGGTCCTTGAAGCGGCAGCAGTTCTCCTTCACGATTTGCAGCACCTGATCTGGGAACCTCTTGGCGAAGCTTGTGCTCATGGTAAAGGGGTCGCTGGGCTTGCCATCGGAGAGGAAGAACAGAGCCAGACTACACTGCTGGTGGTCAAACAGATTCAGCTGAAGAAAAGCCTCCTTCACAGCGAAGAAATAGTTTCCGTGTGACGATGCGTTGCGCTGCTCCGACAATTGCACAAACTTGTTGTACAGAGCCCAGCTCAGAGGCTCGTGCCTGGTGTATCGGGTTGAGAAGGAGCGCCAATTAGATCAAACAGGAAAAATAGAGATCAAAGATCTGCCAAGTAATTCGCATGGTAGCATATAAGGCAAAATGTAGTTCACAACGTACCTGAAGACAACTTTAGGGCCATCGCGCATTTCGATCAAGGTGACGACGTCCGTGTAGGTGGTTTTGGATCCGCCTATCTTATCTTCTCCAGGGGGGCTGAGCTGCTTGGCTGTGAACTCCTCTGCCAGCGAATAGTACACGCCTCTGGAGCGCGAGCGGTGCCCATTCATATCCGCCTTGTTCATGGAGCCCGACTGGTCCACCACAATCACCATGTGCGATGTGATAATGCCAGGATCCTCCTCCAGGCGGCGGCGTGCCGCCTCGATGCGGCGCTGCAGGCGCTCACTGACCTGTACCTCTTTGAGGGGCAGCTCTTGCGAGTAGCTGGTGATCTCCACGGTGCTAGTCTCATAGGTAATGTAGACCACATCTGCGAAGGTGTATTTCCAGCGAGGCCGCCCAGTCTTAAAGTCGGGATTTGCGGGTTCTTTCTCGCCGTACTTGACGGCGCTAGATCGCGTTGAGTGAGGGACCGCTCCGCCCGCCGCTGCTGCCCATGAAAAGTTGGCACAAATGCAACTTCACACGTCTCGAGTTGTTGTGATTGAGTGCGGGTGTATGGTCTTGTTTGGTAGTCATGAGCTGTCACAGCACTGACAGTCAGTGAGCGGGATGTGTCTCTATTATTTACCCGCAGTTCACCAGGCAGAAAGTCGCCAAATGTCAGGGTAGGTATGTTCGACATAGTATATACCAACGGTTATAAAAAAATTCACCCGCACTGAATAGTAACGCGGCGTGCCCAAGCAGTTCGGATAAGGCACAAGCTGGAGCAGTATGATTATTACTCCCAGAGAGGACTGTTGCAGCAGGAAACCAGAGACACAATTTTTTTCCTGACTTTTCGTCTAATTCGAAATTATTTGGCGTGTTTTATATTATATGTAACTATGTAGCGTCTATACCAGAGAGTAAATTATATACCTGGCATAGACGCTACATTACATTAGATAAATATAGTAAACGTCAAATAATTTTGAGCAGTCAAGGAATAGATAAATAGTCAGGAAATATTGAAACGCGGGAATGTAGAGTGAAAATATGACCGTTGGCACCAGTCGTGTTGTGTCCGTCCAACCTCTTTGGTTGATTCTTGTGTTGTTGATGAAAACACCTGAACCGTGATATCTCACTTGTAGAAACGAGCGCAACTTTTGGATCCCAGTGTGTGGCTTTTACAAGTAAATTTGCGATAAAATCTCAACACGCGATAGTGCAGGAACTTTTGGTCGGCATATCAAGTCTCTTTGGTAAACGATAAACTTTAACTTTTTAAAATTAGGCAATGACAACAATAAATGATGAAAACAAGGTACCGTTCGTTCACAATATCGATCAAATCTTAGACGATCAGGCGGGGAATGATGAGAAGAGCTTAAAAATAGAAGCAGTTGAAAAGAAACTTGTTGGGCATAATCAAGCAACGCTGAGCATGTTGGACATACTTATCTGTGGCCAAGCTGATGACGACAGCGGACCGCCGACGTCAAGGAGTTCCGTAAGTTCAATTTGCACTTGCGATGATACATTAGAACGAACATCATCTTCAGATATTTATAGACTTATGCAAGCAAAGTTGGTAAGTAAAGCGCCCAGAGTAGAATCCGTGCGCTACTCCTTCAGCATGAAATGCGAACACCCAGAATGCGAAGCTACTTTCTACATTGCAGGTCGACACCACTGCCGCCGATGCGGTTTGTCTATTTGCGGAGCGCACAGTATGAAAAATGTTGTCACAGATGAGCGCAGCTGGCCGCGTCTATGCTTCGCGTGTCTAAGGCAGGTTGGCAGCGATTCTGACATCGACATGATCGAGAACCGCTGCCATTCTGGATCATTCAGTAGTATTGGCTCTCAGAGTTCGTTGCTTTCCTGTGATAGTACCAGTACTGCTGGAAGCACGACTTCTACCATGTTGCGCTACTTATCTGCAATGAGAGGTAACCCGCTTGCTGCTGTTCCAGGCGTGGCAGGTGAACTGCACAGTAGGCACCGAGTGCGGCGAGGCCAGCAGGAACATCTGCAGTCTCAAATCCCAGGTATCAGCCAGCAGGGTGCTTTCAATGAAAGCTCTCTATCGGCTAGCCCCGATGATGTTGCAGCCACTACCACACTCGAGGGTGCGATAAAGGGTGCCCGGGAACAGGAGCTTTGTTGCAATCAAGTGATAAGTGCAAGTAGATCTGTCCCCACCGACAGAGAGGAGATTAGCCCAGTAGATCGTGTAAAAGCTGCCATTTCAACAGTGAAATGTTTAGGCTCCTTTTCAGAGAATAATGAAAGCAGAGCAGAAGCCTGCAGTGTTGCTGTTCCCGAGACTGACGAAGCCAAGAAGCAAAACGACGGGAGTGAAACATCTCGGCTGGCAGTACAGCAGCAATCTCAGGAAGAAGGAAAAGCTGTTGCTGCTTTCACCACTGGTTGTAATAAAAAACATCTAGTTACGAAAAAGCACCACGGTCAATATGAATGCAAGGGATATGATAAATATGAAGATGGCGATGGAGAAGAGACACTCTGGGAAGATAATCCTCTCCTCTTAGAGCAGATAGCAGGAATCTCTGAATCGCATACTCGATCTATGGGGGATTCTCAGTTGGCTGTGTGCAGCCCTTTGCGCTCTGAGCTTTATACCACAGCTACAGTAGCATGTCGACAGGCCTTTGATCATACTCAATATAATTATAGCACGTTCCAGTGTGCGAAAGCTGCGACCACCACGGATACTGACCATCTCACTGCTGTTGCAACCATAACTGCTGGTCATTCCTCTATCCATGTCGACACAAATGCTGATCAACTCACAACTGACACCACTTCAGCTTCTGATCATCCCACCACCGATACCACCCTAGCTTCTGACCATCCCACCACCGATACCACTCCAGCTTCTGACCATCTCACCACCGATACCACTCCAGCTTCTGATCAACTCACCACCGATACCACTCTAGCTTCTGATCAATTCACCACCGATACCACTCTAGCTTCTGATCAATTCAACACCGATACCACTCCAGCTTCTGATCATCTCACCACCGATACCACTCCAGCTTCTGATCATCTCACCACCGATACCACTCCAGCTTCTGACCATCTCACCACCGATACCACTCCAGCTTCTGATCATCTCACCACCGATACCACTCTAGCTTCTGATCATCTCACCACCGATACCACCCTAGCTTCTGATCAACTCACCACCGATACCACTCCAGCTTCTGACCATCTCACCACCAATACCACTCCAGCTTCTGATCATCTCACCACCGATACCACTCCAGCTTCTGACCATCTCACCACCGATACCACTCCAGATTCTGACAATCTCACCACCGATACCACTTTAGCGTCTGATCAACTCACCATTAATATCACCCTAGCTTCTGACCATCTCACCACCAATACGACTTCAGCTTCTGATCAAGTCACCACCGATACCACTCCAGCTTCTGTCCATCTCACCACCGATACCACCCTAGCTTCTGACCATCGCACCACCGATACCACCCTAGCTTCTGACCATCTCACCACCGATACCACTCCAGCTTCTGACCATCTCACCACCGATACCACTCCAGCTTCTGACCATCTCACCACCGATACCACTCCAGCTTCTGACCATCTCACCACCGATACCACCCTAGCTTCTGACCATCCCACCACCGATACCACTCCAGCTTCTGACCATCTCACCACCGATACCACCCTAGCTTCTGACCATCCCACCACCGATACCACCCTAGCTTCTGACCATCTCACCACCGATACCACCCTAGCTTCTGACCATCTCACCACCGATACGTTTCACTTGACAATCATTCCCAGGATCTACCCCACAGCCATAACCGCCACAGTGAGAAGAATCCTATCTAGTCCAAAGATCAAATGTCGCCTCTGCTGGGGGATATTCGCCTCTGCGCTTGCAGTGTACTTATTTCTGCTGTGCAATGCGCAGTGGTCTGGGAGGCCCCAGGAAATTCTGCCCCGCACCGGGTCTAGTATGCCCCGGACCCTTTATCCATGTGGCCCTAGCGCCGAAGGTCCACCAGAGGGCGTAACAACCCCACCAGCCGGTGGTGTTATTTGTGATCTTTCAAAGCAGCATAGCACTCCATCACAGCCAATGCATTCCCAGATAAGTTCTCGTCCGCAATCACCAGTTTTTATTAACGCGCCTGACGTTAAGCTGAAGCCAACTTGGACTGCTGTGTGGGAGAGCATACAGCCGGAACAGCAGCCGACGCAGAAGAAGCAGAAGAAGCAATACCTTCCGCCGCACACGAATACTCTCAGGGTGCAGCTGATGGTTCCACTTCGTGCAGTGATGGCGCGTCTTATCCGCAAGCCCATGGTGCTAGTGAGCAAGTCCGGTGATGGTGTTGCGAGACCAATCAGGCGATTTACGCAGTTCTTTAAACGGGTACTGGACAGCACCGGTACTTCCGCCAAGGCACTGTTTAGGGCACTAACAGCTTCTCTCGACAGAATATCGCGGCGCAAGAAGTAACTTAGGGATTGGGCACGCTGCCTTGATAGTGCAGTGTTTCTAAATACCTGCTGTATTTCGCTACACTTGCTGTATATGTCAATCTATGATGAAATGGAGATGAAATTATGCCGCAAAAAATATGCACTCACTTAACTCATCCCATTTGAAACAACATCTCGGTTGTATCCGTTTAAATTTATCGCAGTTTCTCAAATTAAAATCAAAGTATTTAAAGGAATATATCTACAGCACAGGTAGGGCGGAACAGAGTAAAGACGTACCAGCAAGTAAGCAAGTATCAATCTCCCAATTCCTGCACCGAGAGGTGGGGCAAGAGCTGGCAGGAATGCAGACGTTTCGGAGATTCTAGAGAATAATCTAGCAAGCTTCATACTTCACAAGAATAGAGGGAGACATAAATTCTGCGCAGTTACTACACTAAGTAGCAGTATCGGTTCGGCTCTGAGTAGTACATGAAGTACAGCCTGCACCAGGAGAAGGTGAATCTGATGTGCGGGGTCACTACACTAAGTAGCAGTATCGGTTCGGCTCTGAGAAGAACATGAAGTACAGCCTACACCAGGAAAAGGCGAATCTGATGTGCGGGGTCACTACACTAAGTAGCAGTATCGGTTCGGCTCTGAGAAGAACATGAAGTACAGCCTGCACCAGGAGAAGGTGAATCTGATGTGCGGGGTCAGCACCGTCGCATTGTTGAAGGTGGCGTCATCAGCTCTGGGAGTGCAGGTGTTGAGGTCGAGAATCCAGGTTTGATATCAATGTTATTAATTGTAGCAAGCAGCCAAGCATGCAAAAAAGACAACAATTAAGCGAAAACCGATTGGATAGACGTCAAGATCATCATTAGGCAAAAAAATAACAGAAGGGAAAACCGACATCAGATGTGCAGATCAGACAACATAAAAAAGTGTATACTTTGAAGCCAAATACAACGCAGTACAGTGCACTTGATACGGATGAAGTGCCGGCAATCGGTATTTACCTATTCCACAAGAAGTATTGCAGGGTCGCGATTTTCTCGGAGTACATCCAGTGGTACTGCGTGTGCGGCAGCAGCTGCACGTACCGAACGTCATCCGGGGCATATCGGTAGCGGCCGCGAACCTTGTCCGGTGACTTTCCGGACTCTAGTCCGATGGGCACCAGGTCTAGGGACCGGTAGAGCGAGGGGTCGTCCGAGGCGTGCATATCCGCAGCGCTGCGTGCAATGGCATAGGCGCCAGCAACTTGGTCTCTGTCCGCCCAGTCCTGGTACTCCTTGTACCAGGTGCAACGGAAGTTGCGCGCCACTGTGGAGCGCAGGTCATGCACTATAAATGCTCCGTCGAACATATGGTTAAAGCGCAGGTGGTGGAGGTGGTGGAACTCCTTGTACGCGCGCTGCTGCTGGCGCAAGGCCTGCTCATAGAATGTGATGGACGGGCGGTCAGCGATGCGCTGCAGGATGTGGTTGAAATGGTCGAAAACGCCCTTGCGCTGTTTGCCATATCGCGTGAAGAGCAGCACGGACTGCTTGCCGTAATTATGCGCAGACGGGAGCATGTGGTCGCGCACCACGTCCGCGGGGTTGGCGTTGAGACGCAGCTTCGCATCGAGGTAGACGGCGTAGTGCACGGAGGCCGCGAAGAAGCGGCCGGGAGAGAGCTTGGGCACGCGCGTAGGCTTGCGCGTGTCGGAGAAGTGCACGAAGTCGTCGATGGCCACCACGCTCCAGTTCCCGTACTGCATCACTGCATTACTGGCAGGGAGCGCACCGCCGTTCAGAGCTTTTACGAGCTTGCTCTGGCGAGTCACGAAAGCGACATTGCAGCTACGAGCAGTCGAGGGTGCAGTCGATGTGCTCGTGGCGGCAGAGGTGACAGAGGTGACAGAGGAGGCGCGCAAGTGGGTGGGCGTATGTCCGTGGAGCTGATAGGTACCAACCGGGTGCAAGGCATCTACATTGGCACCTGTTGCCACTGTATAAACTGCTAGGCTGCAGTCGTTAGTGAGTTGACGACTCACCGCTGCGGCTGCATCCCAAGATGACTGGAAGCACAGTAGCATACTCGTGCCACTCTGGTCCTGCTGTTGCTTGCTACCGCCACCCAATCTGCTGTCACTATCAATAGTACTGCTATTCCTATTGACCATGCCACTAGAACTGCCACCGCTAGGGGGGGTGGTAGGCGTGGTGTGGGAAAGATGCGCGTCGATGTAGTTGTGGCTGCTGTGGCGGTGGTGCCCACTGCACTCCGAGGCACAAGGCATGCGCGAGCTGAGGTGCCGGATGTACCACTTGGCGTACAGGCGCAGCCCCTCCTCCAGAGACGTCGTCGCTGCAGGCCCCACCCTCACAGTCGCCTCCTCATCACCTGCACGTGCAGGCATGCTGATGTTATTATTATTACTATTATTACTCCCGCCTTTACCTGTATGCGCCGGATCACTCTGCCGCTCTGAGAGCACACAGTCACTGCCACTGCTGTGCAGAACAGGATGGTGGAGAGTGTCCTCTGGACAGGCTACCTTGCCATCTCCATGACTACCGGTGATAGTGGTGGTGGTGGTGGTGGTTGATGATGCTGGAGTGAAGGGCACTCGCTCTCCTACGTCTGCATCAGCTACACTCGTCACCACCGCTGATCGCCTTAGAATCTTCAGGTATTTGAACGGCGGGTTTGCGATTGTCAGGGCAGTGTTAGTGTTGCTGCTACTGCTAGTTGCAAGGGAAGGATGAGAGGAGGAAGAGTGAGTTTTTGTCTGGGGTGGGGATATCCAGTGGACATGCCTGGCACGCATTTGCACCGCACCTTCCACGGCACGCAGGAGGGCAGTCGCATTTACTCGAGAGCATGGCGCTCCGGTGATCTCCAACAGAACTGGCGCACCACCATCTCGGAGTCGGGGATGCACATTATGTGCATGGTTGGGCTGTCGGTCGTAGGTAATCTTATTGCCATTGACGCGGTAATTGCTGGCTAGATCTGACGAAGACATAGCAGAATACTTTGCAACCAAACCATCTCCAAATACGGGTGATGCGGAATTCTTCATCTTTGGGGGTTGTCTGGAGATGAAAGGGCCTGCACTGTTGTGGTAATCTATTGCAGCTATGATACTGTTTACGGCATCAGTGGTGAAAATATAGTTCTCTTTGTGTTGCTTGGCTTTAAGCAGAGAGACGGGGGCCCCGTGTAGGATGCGCTCAAGCAGGCTGTGCACGCTACAGTCCGGCTTGCTCCAGGGGCCGTACACGCTGCCTTCGAGCTGCAACGCCACAGAACGCAAGCCGTGAGAGGAGTGCAGCTCTGTTACAATGCGCTCGTAGTCCCGCAGAGATGCTTCCCACGAGGCCTGCACGTTCGCATACTTTCGATCTGGTAGAATGTAGGTAACCACCGGTAGTTTCGATGGCTGCGATGCAACCACGGTCCCACTTCTGCGCTCTTCTTTGTAATATGGGATATGAAAATTTTCATATGAACTCCCGCGTGGCAATGAGTCTGCAACCGTTTGCATAAATGACGCGAAACAAGGAATCACCTTCACGGTATCGAAAACTTCTTCTGAATAGTGCTTTGACTTCTCGTGTTGTAGATCTTTCATTTGCGATGCTAGAACCACCACATGGGAAAATCTATAGCGCCGTAACAGCTTGGATACACGTGGAGTGTCACACATATTCATCTCTTGGATATTCAACTTTTCATGGATTTCTATCTTTTTCGCCCTTTCACGCTTTACAATTGGGTCATATTCGACATTAAAGCTATCAATCCCAACAACGCTTGAGAAGAATCCCAATCTCACCAACTTTTTGGTAAGATGCGATCCTATGAACCCTGCTGCGCCCACGATAAGAACCGATGCTATTTCAGGGTCAGGGGCAGAATATATCTCATTTTGAGCTCTTGGATGTAGAGCAAAGATGGCAATGAATGTGATCCCCAATTTCAGTTGCATGAGCCAAAGCATTCTGAATGGCTACACAATTCGACAGTAAGGTTTAAAATGCTCACTATTTATAGCCTCCAAATGGTTTGATAATAATCTCCTATAGATTTATCATCGAGTGCAACTTGTGGAAAGAGCTAGAGCGGTGGTGACGGTCTGTGGTGACGGTATGCCAGTATACAGTCGGCAGTTTGACTTCTTTACTCTTTTGTGCATCAAAACATCGTAACTTGAATAAGTGACGGACTGGAATGGAATAACCGAATGCGAAATTCTATACTTACCTTGAAAAAGTTACTTGAATAAGTAACTTATTCAAGGTAAGTATGGTATTTCGCATTCGGTTATTCCATTCCAGTCCGAGACTCTTTGCAATTAAATCCTACCGTCGGATGCGGGTAACATTTTCCGGGTTTAATTGCAAAGAGTCTGACGGACTGGAATGGAATAACCGAATGCGAAATACTGTACAGTACTTGAATAAGTTACGATGTTTTTGATGATTCCAGTGGGATTGATGATATTGTTCCAGCAGCAGTGTTGATTGTCTCCTGGTCAATGTTCCAGTTTTGTTGATTCTGGGATTATTATAATGATGAGATAGATGCCAGTAGAGAGATGTTATCATAGGTATCTGCTACAGCTCCACAAATTATACTTGAAGGAGCGTTCGAACTTATGAGTATGAAGACTGAATGATCGATGCTCATCAAGCGAGACTCACATTTCACACCTGCTACAGCTATCTATCCGATCTCTCGTGGATACTGCTAATTCTGAACCGAACTCATCAATAATAAAAGAGAAAGAATATTTTGAGGATCTGATAGTTCTATAAATTGTCTCAAAAATTGTGTCTGTCTCATGTTTTTATACAAGAGTGTGCAACTTTTGTTCTCTGCTATAGCCTATGCTTACATAGCGTATGGAATACGAGCAAGTGAAAAGGATGTAAATGACCTTATTATGCAGTCTGGGTGTTGGCATGCTCTTAATAATGAACTCCAGCATAGCCACCACCACGACAGCACTTACGCCGAGTATGTTCTCGCAAACCAAGCTAAAATGAATTCATCCAATTACTCTAATTGGTATCATAGCTTGTTACCACAACCTACGATCCAGGAAGGTCACTCAGCGAGGAGGCAGCTGCGATGGGAACCCAAGCAAAATGGATGACATGCTCCATTTTATGATCCACATGCTATGTGCTCTATCCTTACTTATATGCATGAAACTGACTCGGATACGATTCTTTCGGGAGTGAGTGCTGGTGCTGGAGAATGGTCAAATTTTAGTGCCAGCGCGGACTATAGTTTTGGCAGTAGCAGTTGTCCTCACACTAACACCACCATGGGTTTGCTACTGGTTGGGGGAATACACACTGCACGGATGGTGCTGCATCTAGCAGCCACAATGAGCGCTAAGCACTGTAATGTCGAAGCATTCAACGTGGGTAGTGGTGACGGTAGTAGCAGTAGTCGGTGCTCTGTCGACTCATCATGTTCCTACTGTGGAGTGTGTAGTAATGTACACACTTCTGGGGTTGCTCGTTCTTTCCGACTAACTTTCATACGGAATGACCGCCCACTGGCACTTCAGCTAAGCCCCACCGAGCGAGAAATAGGGCAGTCAAGTGGTGTCAGTGGTGTCAGTGGTGTCCGCGCATCCTTGCGTGATAATAGAAAGCTCAGAGAGTTGGGAGACCATACCGACTTTCGTACCTCCCGTCCGCAACCATTATCCACTTCGTGCGGAATCAGTGGCTCTGCTATTTGCAATGATTGGCTTACGGCTGACTTGTTGGCTGCTCATAGTGTGGTAGTGTTTGACCATGGTAGTGTATCTAGCTCGACTAGTGGCGATCTTGAGGAGCATGCGGAAGAGCTGGCGCAGGGGGCCAAGCTGTTAGGCTCCTATATACTATCGCGTACTCTTAGCCGTATTGAAGGAGAGGCTAGCTCAGAGTGGAGCGCGCATGCCGATAATCGGAGCAAGAGCGCAGGTGCTGCTACTACTGCTGCTACTGTGCACCCAACTGCATGGCCAAACCAAGTGTTTCTCTACAGTGGTAGTCTTCCTTCTATGCCTAACCTGTGCCTTAATGAACACCAGCCTGGAGAGGTTAATCCCCCGAACTCTTCGAAGGAAAAGCACCACAAGCATTCTTCTTCTTCTTCTTCTTCTTCTTCTTCTTCTTCTTCTTCTTCCACAGCTACTGCTGAATCTATGATGATGACGACCTCGCTCTCTCAGTTCGAGTCACTTCAGCAGATTGATGACACAATCTGGAGTGTGCTTGAAGATACCAATACCGCTTGGACTGAGGCTGTTTCAACACGAACTCCATCAGCAGCAGGACCCGGACGTAGCACTTCGCGCGATAAAATGCGCCAAGCAGTTAGCATGGCTGCCAGAGCCCTGGGCGGCAAAGCCTTATTTCTGAGGATGGTTGACCAGTACCTAGCTCTGGCAGTGAGGCCCTATGTGCAGACCTCCGAAGTGACAGGAACTACCTTTAGTGGGGCCCGACAGGTACTTTATAATGGCAATAACACTGAAGATCGAGGCACTGATAATGGAGACACTGGTGAGCAGGAGGGGAGAAATCCTGAGGTGTCTATACACCACTGGGCAAGCACTGTCTCCCTCTCGACTATAGTGCTGCTTGTCGAATGGCGAACGAGACTAAGATAAATGCTCAGTTTGGCAGGGAGGGCTGTGATGTACAGGCTTTCCCAAGTGACAGTGTAATGCACCAGCTTGACGCGCTGTACGCTGCTCTCCTGGCACACGTACGCATCCCAGCAGTCGTTCCCAAGATCCCTATTTCCTCGCCCCGGGGTCCCTCCGCACTGGACGCGCTGCAGCAAGTGGCGCTGGAAGAGTTTTACTTGCTGAACAGCGTGACCAGCGTGCTGAGAATGAATGCGGCGATCAGTCGCGACGGCTGGGAGTTCGGCAGCACGCTCGTGCTGGGCATGGTGAGCGAGGACTACAGCCGCGCAGTGCCGTACTGGTACCACAGCAAGCGCCACGAGTACGGCCTGGAGGGCGTGCTGACTGTGCTGGGGGGCTGTGCCTTCATGGATGCCATGGCTCAGGATGAGCTGCAGGTGAATGCCCCCGATGCACCTTACCTCTATCTCTGTGTCGCTGTCCCCAATACCCTGCACGAGGCCTATGTCGAGGCGGCCGCAGCTCATAGCAGCACACCTAAAGCAGTTGAAATCGCAGGAGTAGTACATCACCTAGGTAGGAAAGGGTCTGCCGAGGCAGGAGCGGTATCGACCTCGATGTTAGTGGGCCTGACGAAGCTGCTCTATCCACAGCTTCTGCTGAGCTACTACGGTGTGTCAGTCATATTCTCAGAAATGGATGTATTCTGGCGCGCTGACCCTCTGGCAGGCTACCTGGGAGCACCGGAGCGTCGGAGCTTCGATTTGCAGATCAGTGGCCATGTTGACAAGTGGCCTTTTCTACCAGCGGGGCAGAGACCGACAAATGTCACGCTGCTCATTCAAGAGGTAAATATTGGGTTCTTTTACGTACGCCCCACTGAAGCCTCCAGGGTATTATTCGACGATATGATGAAGTACTCTTGCTATCGGTCGCATATAATGGACGTGCGACTGCTCGACCAGAAGCTATTCGACCGGTTCATCCGCGCACAGGTGATTCACTACGAGCGTGATCCCCGGGAAAGACTCCCGTCGCCGATATACGACCCGTTCTTCAACGGCACCGAGTGGCTGCGGCACCGCCCGGAGGCCCACGCCTCGCAGCTCCGGTGGCACCGACTGCCGGCCGAGCTGTTCATCCACAATCATCTCCACTCACTGCCTCGCTTGCCAGAGACGTTGGTCTACCATATCTCATGGGGCATCAAACCCATCGGAAGAAAGATATTCTGTGCGAGCACCATCGGTTTACTGCCGACCAACTACACAGCACCTCCCAGATACTCCGCCCGAGGCTGCTTCAATTGATTATTACTTCAATTTTATCATCATCAGTATCAGTATCATCACTGTGGTGCGTCAATTACAATTGCGTGGGCCAAATCTCGATGCTAGTCATTCTTATCGTGCTTACATTTTGCAATCGTGATATTGTTATCTCGCATAAAATATGTGCGGCTTATTACGTGAAGGTTTATCGCTTCAAGTTGGAAATGATTACTTTAGCTGTTAATGGTATTTAACTAAAACCTGTTAATTTGAGTAAACAAATCTTAAAATAAGCTACCCAGCAGGATAGAAAAGAACAACTACCCGGTACAACAGTGATGCTATATAGTGCAGCTTTAATTGCAGCATTACTTACTCCCACTCGATGGTGGCGGGCGGCTTCGAGGAGATATCGTAACAGACTCTATTGATGCCCTTCACTTCGTTGATGATGCGCGTGGATATCTTCCCCAGCAGTGCGTAGTCCATATGGTACCAGTCCGCCGTCATGAAGTCAGAGGTCTGCACGCAGCGTATGGCGCAGGCCTGCTCGTAGGTGCGCTGGTCGCCCATGACGCCCACGCTCTTCACGGGCAGCAGCACCACGAAGGCCTGCCCAATGTCATTGTAGACCCCCGCTGCGGTGATCTCCTGGATCATGATGTCGTCGGCCTCGCGCAGCATGTGCAGGCGCTCCGCGGTGATCTCACCCAAAACTCGAATAGCTAGTCCGGGGCCCGGGAACGGGTGGCGCCAGACAGACTCCGGCTCGATCCCGAGGGCGATGCCGAGCT
The DNA here is from genome assembly GCA_964036045.1 of Eutreptiella sp. 'Long Island Sound 2002'. Taxonomy (NCBI): domain Eukaryota; phylum Euglenozoa; class Euglenophyceae; order Eutreptiales; family Eutreptiaceae; genus Eutreptiella; species Eutreptiella sp. 'Long Island Sound 2002'. The sequence continues at coordinate 16,854 of CAXIWF010000803.1, forward strand.
CTCGGACTTCGTCTTTGAAGAGTTCCCGCAGCGGCTCGATCAGTTTCAGGTGCATGGAAGCTGGCAGACCCCCGACGTTGTGGTGGGTTTTAATGGTGGCAGATGGACCCTTGTATGAGATAGATTCAATGACATCGGGGTACAGCGTACCCTGCAGCAGGTACTCCACGTTGCCCTCAATCTTCTTGGCCTCCTCCTGGAACACATCGATAAAGAGGTTTCCAATGATCTTACGCTTTCGCTCTGGCTCAGTCACACCGTCCAGCTGCGCCATGAATCGCTCGGACGCATCCACCACAGTCAGGTTTATGTTGAGATGCTCCTTCAGGCGCGCCACTACTTTCGCAGATTCGTTCTTGCGTAGACAGGCGTTGTCCACCATGATCGCGTGGAACCTGCCGTCCATTTCGGGTTCCATGGAGTTCACAAGGTAAACATTACACAAGTAGCAGCGGGCGTCAGCATTGCAAAGCAGTAGCACGGTAGCACGAGGTTATATAATTAGCTGAGAGGGACAAAAAAATAAGAAATACACACCCACTGGCAGAATACCACGACGCCAACGGGTGCCGGGCAGCAATAGTCGTCATCGGATGGTGCAGCATCTCACCGATCTCCAATGGCACGAGAAAGAAGAACGGCTGCCACGGTACTATCCACACCACCTGACACGGCTCCTATCACGTGCCCATCTGGACCAACTTTCTCCCGGACTTCTGTGATGAACTCTGTCGCAATATCGCGCATGTTCCAGTCCGTGGGCGCCAAGCACACGCCCACCGCAAAGTTGCGCAGGATCTCCTTTCCGCGCACAGAGTGCGTCACCTCGGGGTGGAACTGCAGCCCGAACATCATGCGAGCTGTGTTGGCGATAGCTGCATGCTCAGAGTTGCTCGTGTGGGCAATCTTGACGAACCCATCCGGCATCTTTGTGACCTTATCCCCATGCGACATCCACACCTGCCACAGCAACATGCCGACAAAATCGCGAAGATACGATGATCAAATAAAGGTAAACTTATATTCTCAAAGTAAACTTCTCATATTGCTGATGCTAGAGCGTGATATCCAGTGGTAAATAGAGCATCTATACATCAGGGTGGCCCGTGCACGGTCCGTGACTAAAGTTTCGCACCATACAACGAGTGCCATATCATAAAGTGCACGTCTGCAAAACGACCGGCAAATATCCATCGTGCAAAGGTCTATTAGGGAACGGTTTCCATCTGAGTTGATTAGAGCGCAGTACCTGTGAGTGGTCTACTCCATGGAAGAGCAGCTCGGCAGCCGCCTTGTGCTCCGCGGTCTCGTCGATCGTCGCGCGGCCGTACTCGCGCTCAGTGGAAGGCTGCACCTCACCTCCAAAGTGGTAGGTCATCTCCTGCATTCCGTAGCATATACCCATCACGGGTATCTTGTTTGATTCGATGTATTCCCATACTTCAGGTGCCACGTGGGGTGACTCAGGATCGTACACCGAGGATGGGCCACCTGACAGAATAATGCCGATCACGTTATTCGCAGACAGCTCATCGCGGCTAACCAAACAAGAATGAAGCTCACAGAATACATTTAGTTCTCTAACTCTCCTTGCGATGAGGTGAGAATACTGGCTGCCGAAGTCTAATATGGCAATCTGCTTGCGATTGGAATGCAACTGTGCACTCATTGCTGCCGCGACTGAACCTCTTTCGAATTTTGTGCTGCTCATTTCTTGACTTCCCTGGAAAATGAATCACTCTAGTACTTTAATGAAGAAGTACTCTTTGGATATGTGCAGGTAAAATAACTCAGGTTTAGCAGTCATTCTTGTAAGATACCTCTCTGGATTCCAGGATTGAATCTCCAGATCACGCATCCACGACCACGAAAAGTGAGGTGTTTGTTCAGCAACAAATCTATGGATCCCATCCAGATTTCCGGATCCCATCCCGATCACAGATTAGCAACTGCAGACCACAAGTGCTCGTAAATTATTTATCTGTAACTTATTATTACAGACTGCGTAATCTTACCAGTCACTCGTAGAATTTGGTGCACTGGATTGGCACTAACTCACACTGCTACTCGTACCTTGGTTTTTTCAAGTAATCTGAGGTTAAAATTCCGTACTGCCTCGTGGGCATAGAAGATTATAATATTACAATATTACTGTAAGCGATCAATTTACTGTGTGCCGCCCTGTTGTAATCATACTATACCGTAGTGATATTATGAAATCGTGCACTCGGCTTGCCTCCATTGTGGCAGCTATGGTATTGGTTACCTTTGTAATTAGTGTGAGCAAAGCTTTTGCAATACAAGGGCGTATTGGAAAAACCAGTTCATCAAGCTTCGCTGCTGTTCCAGACAATTTATCCAATGAGCAAGCACCGTTAGGTACGCGCACTAGTACGGCTGTTGCCGAAAAAGGCACTGTTCCTTCGAAAAGGTCAAGGAAGAAGTTCATCGTCGTCACTGGTGGCGTCATCAGTGGAATAGGCAAAGGAGTTACTGCGAGTTCGGTTGGGGTGTTGATGAAGATGTTGAGGGTTAAACCCACCGCTATCAAGATAGACCCTTACTTAAATGCCGATGCAGGTACAATGTCCCCTTTTGAACATGGCGAGTGCTTCGTACTTGATGACGGTGGTGAAACTGATTTGGATCTAGGCAATTACGAGCGCTTTTTGGATGTGCGTTTGACGAATGATTCGAACCTCACCACGGGCAAGGTGTACCAGTCAGTGATAGCCAAGGAGCGGCGAGGGGAATATCTCGGGAAGACCGTCCAAATTATCCCACATATCACCAACGAGATCATCGAGCGAATACTTGCTGTTGCGCAGTGTCCCGTGGAGGAAGTTGTTGATATAGATAGCGTTTGTTTGAATGCTGGCTCGTACCGAGCGGGTCTCGCCGATGGCCAAAGCGCGGCGGCGGGGGAGGCGGCGGAAGTTTCTGCTGCCGAACCTGATGTATGCGTAATTGAGCTCGGTGGCACGATAGGTAGGATTTATCGCATGGCTATTATGCTCACGCACATTCCTGACTATGCATCCCATCCTCCACCCATCGTTGGCACAGTACACTCTCTGCTATTGTGGCAACTTCGCTTGTAGTATTTTTGCGCCTTTGCTTCTGGGCATGGTGCCATTTGGTAGAAACTGCAATATCATCCACTCACCCCGATACATTATCCTTTCACTCGTTTATCCCATCCATTCCTACATCCCTCTATCCCATTCATCTCTCCCTGCAGGTGACATCGAGAGCATGCCGTTTGTTGAGGCGCTGAGGCAGCTGCAGCTCCGAGTGCCCCGAGAAGACTTCTGCTTGGTGCACGTGTCTATGGTGCCCAGCGCCGGCCCTCCACCTGGGGAGCAAAAGACTAAGCCCACGCAGCACAGCGTCAAAGGTGCGGCTACCTTATTGCAGCAAGTAGATTTTGAAGGCGGGGTGATTGTTTGTAGGGGGGCTGGTGTGGTATCCGGTAGAATAATTGCAAGCGGTGATCATATTGATGTTGTAGGACAGATCTGCGGTGTGAAATGTTGTATTTGTGGTCTGTCCATCACACCAATGTGCTCATGGTTGTGCCCCAATCATTTCGCACATAGGAAAACCCTATTTCTGACCCCATTTAATCCCGATCTATTTTGCGCATTTGCATGCATGGATCATTGTTTTAAATCCCCCCCCCTCGCCGCCCCCTTCTATGTACAAAATAGAGCTACGCTCGTTGGGGCTGGCACCTGACTTCATAGTCTGCCGCTCCCCGATACAGGTTTCTACTGCAACGAGGGAGAAAATCGCGCTGTTCTGCAATGTCCCTGTCGAGCATGTGCTGTCAGTGCACGACGTGAGCAGCATCTATCGCGTGCCAGGACTCATGCTGCAGCAGCGCTTGCACGCCCTACTCTCCCACCGACTGAACCTGCAATCCCTGGTCCAACAGCATTCTGATCAGCATGCTCATGCCAATCAGCACACATCGAGTTCAGGTGCTATTAGCGTACCACCTGTCGCATCTGATACAGCTGCTGGTGGTAGCAGTAGTTACTTGGGCGACTCGTTACTGGATTGGGAATTCCTGGCCCGCTGGGAGTATCTGGCGGAGAGTGCTGACTTTGCCGGCGGCAAGCCTATAGGTACCTTGACTTCCACCCCTACCAGTAGCAGTACCAGTAGTAGTAGCGATAGTAGTAGTAGCTGTAGAGACAATTCTGGCGCGAATGATGTTGAAGAGTCTGCGACTAGTGTAAGCAGTGTGGCGCGCATAGCTCTGGTGGGGAAGTACACGGACCTCTCCGACGCATATCTCAGTGTCACCAGCGCACTGCGCCACAGCTGCATGGCTACTGCGCAGCAGCTAGAACTCGTGCTGGTCGAGTCCTCGCACTTGGAAGACAGCTGCAGACAGACCAGCCCGGAGCTCCATCAGCAGGCCTGGAGCAAGCTCAAGTCTGCACACGGTGTGCTGGTGCCCGGGGGGTTCGGGGACCGCGGAATTGAGGGGAAAGTAGAGGCGGTACGCTATGCGCGGGAAGAGCGAGTGCCGTTCCTCGGCATCTGTCTCGGGATGCAGGCTGCGGTGATTGAGTACACGCGGTCCTTCCTTAGGAGGCCGCTCGCCAACAGCCGTGAGTTCGCTCCTGAGATCGGCGACGAAGAGGCAGCCGTGATATTCATGCCTGAAGGCGATCGCCTCCGCATGGGCGGCACCATGCGGCTGGGAGCGAGACTCACGCGCCTGCAGCCGGGTAGTCTCGCACACCGCCTGTACGGAGGGCGAGACTGCATCAGTGAGCGGCACCGACACCGCTACGAAGTGAACTCCGCACTGGTGCCACAGCTAGAGAAGCTCGGGCTGAGGTTCTCTGGCAGGGATGATCCGACAGACCCCGCAGTAGCAGGTAACAGACCATCTGCTTCAGCAACTGGGGCAGCTCCTTCACACTTGAAAACTGCCGAAGCAGTTCAACCACTTTCAGGAGAGACGCCTTCCCCACCACCCTCGCCGCCACGCATGGAGGTGGTGGAGCTGGATCCCCAGCAGCATCCGTTCTTTGTGGCGGTGCAGTTTCATCCGGAGTTCAAGTCGCGTCCTCTGCGTCCCTCGCCTCCTTTTCTAGGTGAGCGCTTTAATTGAGTTTGTGAAACATCTCCATCCTGGTTACAGGGTCAAGCACGTTTATCTTTGCTTCCTTGTCTTGCAGATTCTGCAAGACAAGGAAGCAATTCATAGTGCTTCATTGGGAGTTCCCAACTTTCTTCAGCATAGTGTATAATGAAAGTTGTTGACAAATACTAAGATCATTAAACCTAGCTGTATATTTTCCCGGCGATTTTCTATTTCACCCTCTGACTCTCCGACTTACTCTATCTACATTGCTTGGCATTTCGATCATGTTTCTGGAGCAGGCTTGTTACAGGCTGTCAAACAACGTGGCGCTGCCGCAACTGTTGCCCCGGGCCGCGATGCATGTTAAAAGTGCACCTCTACACTTCACATTTCCACCGCTTATCGATTTAAAAGGGTGCAACATGCACAGCGGCACAGGTCATTTGCTAGATTGATAGTTTAATATGATATGGCGACTGCACTGACTATTATTGGTGCCTCAATACGAAATGCAGATATTTATCTACTTGCAATCATTATCGAGATACCGGTTCATTGAAGCATTCGAAACAAAACTACACCATTAAGTAGTTCTTTAATAAACGAGTCGACTTTACTGACTATTATTGGTGCCTCAATACGAAATGCAGATATTTATCTACTTGCAATCATTATCGAGATACCGGTTCACTGAAGCATTCGAAACAAAGCTACACCATTAAGTAGTTCTTTAATAAACGATTATTCCGAATTATTTACGCACGCAGTTGTGTTGGATAACATTTTGCACTCTCATGCCGAATCGTTAAAGTTTATATTGCCATTACGATTGCCTTTTAGAAACGGTGCATTTATGCGCTCTGAACAAAACAAAACATTTTCATGAAACCAAATTGTTCTGCATCTGCATCTGCACATTCCCTAGAAAGGCGACCTTACTACTTCACATCATTCTTTGCATGTTGAATGACTGAACCGAAGATAACCGTTCCAGCACTCAGGGTTTACCACAGTATTAGGATGTTGAAAGGGCTTGAAATCCTTGTGAATAAACCCTTTTGACGATAAGAATGACACAATTATGAGCAAATAAGCAAAAGGCAAGGGGTGAATAAATTTGCTATAATCAGGACATAATAATCAGCTCATGTGGGGGGAAAGAGGGCAACAACGTGGAGCATTATTATGCTACACAACTTTAAGCCATGTCATTTTTGCTGCTTTATTTTATCCCCACATAGTGGCACTAAGCATAGCTTACATATGTTTCGCCCCATCTGCCCTGAATGGTTGATGTATCCCTTCTCCTCCATAAAGTCCGACACATCCTGCGCATAGTTGGGGGGACGAAATGGAGGATCTGTCTCTATGCATAGCACATCGAACGCAGTTTGTGCCCAATCGATTGACTTTAGAACAGCAAGCTCGCCACCCTGTTGCCGTGTAGTAGTCAGGGATAGTACAAACTCATAAGTAGCTGTAGACATGCGTAAAAAGAATTCCAAGCATGCGCCAAAACGAACACATCGATCGCATCGATGGTGAAACTATACACATATTTAGTCAGCGCTTGAATATATTCCGTCACTCACATAAAACCTACCTAGCGACATACAACAGCAAGCACATCCATACCTCTACATCAAGAACGAAGAAGTTTACATGTCGAATGCTCATCTGGGCTAAAACCTTGCTTAGAGGAATACAATCGATTTCATCTGCTGAAGGAATGCGTTTCCAGTCTACCGTTGATACATCACCGGGTGGACTACCAGCCTGGTAAACTAATGGGTGAAATTTGTGTAAGAATTCAGAGCTCATAAATTCAGCAATACCAGCCGTATAATTCTTCTGAGTATGTATATAATGAACCTTTGTTTCATGCTCACACACGGCTCCGTTCACACTATAGGCCATGGGTGCATTCTGGATGAGAGCATTTCGCCGAAGGGGATTACCCTCAACTAATACCCGCCTCCAACCCAGCAATTGTTCGAGGTCATATGTCTGACTGTGTAATAATCCATCTACTGCACCCATTTCTATCGCTAATCCGCTTTTTTGCCCCCAAAAGTAGCGCTCAACAGCATCAACTGCTTCGCCATCCGTTGCCAACCTCAGGGGCCCTGTCGCCTTACGAAGCATACTCTTCACTGCCGAGGTAAAACTCAATAAGGAGGTGGGATCATCACGAACATCTAATAACTTCCCCTGATCATGTAAGTTAACTGTAAAATTGTTGGGAATATTGGCAATCCATTTGGGGAATGGTGGCTGCTCAAGCCTTTTTGTTGTACTGGTTGCAGATGACGACTCATGTGTAATTATAAAAATTACAAACGGCGACAGCAGCAAAGCCCACAACCTATGCACACCCCAGACCATCAAATCGAAATGGGCTATTCTAAGTTTGAAACAGCAGATAACTACGAAACCTCTACGACAATACAGAAATCCAAACTGCCCAGAGAGGATCGGGTACAAAATATTCGTTTAATCGTACGATACGAGTGAATTTACTAGATTCTGAAATTACCTGCTGTAGACTCTACAGCAGGTAATTTGCAAAATTTACCTCGGAGGTAAATTTTGCATAAACTTTACGCCGGCTCCCAACGCAGCCTGAGTGGCCCGCTTTCCCTGTCTGCGGCAAATATGACCGTCATATTTGCTGTCCCGTGACGGGACTACAGTATGCCACGTTGCACTACTCCGAGTCATCGAAATTTATGTTTAGACCCAAACATTATTGACCAATAATGTATAAATCGTTCAACGATTTATACATATCATAGCAGATGCCCTAGAAGGACAACAATATGAGCCGGCAGAGGGACAACTACCATAGGCTTGCGGTTTTTTACAAAGTGCGGTTTAAAAACCAGTCTTTTTAATGAAAACATTAAAATTTCAATCAGATTAAAGTTTAATCTGATAGAAATTTAAATGCGAAAGGTCAGTAAACTTTACTGATTTGCATTGAATGCAAATTTAAGAGTGCAATACATGAGACAATGTTATAAAAATTAATCACAGATTCCTGGGATTCTGGGATTGTAAAAAACGTCAAAGCAAAGTTCAACTTAACTCAAAGTGCGGTTTAAAAACCAGTCTTTTTAATCAAAACTTTAAATTTCAATCAGATTAAACTTTAATGTGATAGAAATTTAATGCAAAGTTTTGATTAAAAAGACTGGTTTTTAAACCGCACTTTGTAAAAAACCGCAAAATATAGTCTCATGTATTACACTCTTAATATTTGCATTTACTGACCTTTCGCCGAGCCTATTATAGTTGTCTGTTTAAGATTTTACCCAACAGCAGCAGTTGAACGGAAGAGCCAACAGAAATCCTCCATGCGGCGGGTAAACTCCTCCATTAAGATACTGCTGCAAATTATACATTGAATTAACCTTACAATTTATCAGTGGTTAAATTTAGGATGAAGTTTTTTATCCCAATTGGAATTGCTGTGCTGGTCGGGCTTTGCGCGGCCCTCGAAAAGGAGCAAGTTGTGGCCAAGGTCCAGCCCAATGTGATCAAGCATGTCGGTAATTTGAGCCACTGAAGGCCAGTGTTGAGCCAGCATATCTTGATGATTACCTCGTCAGCCTGAAGGATGATGTGGATGCCAGTAAGCTGCGCGAACTTGTCGCTCATCTGAAGAAAATGAATGCTGACGAGAAAGCCCCTAACTTTCAGGCGCATGTTGAGGAGGATGATATCCACGAAGAGTTTAACATGTTCACTGTCAAGAAGGTGATATATTACTCTGACTTCTGCCCAATTGATAATGTCGCTGATAGTATTGATTATTTTTTACTTCAAACTTTTAATTTTTAAAACCCATAGCCATCTGCTGAGGTTGTTGAGATGCTGAAAGCGCACGACATGATTAAGCACGTTGAGAGAGACCAGCTGGCCTTCGCCTCCGGCATGCGCCCTGCTAACCTCCAAGAGGCTGTCCAGCGCTACCTACGCTCTGAGAAAGTTCGTACGGAGAGCCATCATGATGATGACAACGTCGCAACCACCACCAACGACTTTTGTAATGAGGAGCTGTACAACTGGGGACTGGACCGCATCGATCAGCGTGACAACAGTCTTGATTGCAATTATTACGACCCTGACGAAGACGAAACTGAGGATGGTGACTCTGTACGAATCTATATCCTCGATACTGGTCTGCAGACTGATCATTACGAATTTAGCAAGCCTAATTCGAAAAAGAGGTTAGAAAGAACTTTGGCTTTGAACATACATTTTTGTTGATAGGGAAATATTTTATCATTTTGTTTTTGGAGAGTTTTATTTCATCATTTTTTTGTTTTTGTTTCAATCTTCTCCACTACCGCCCCCGCTGGGTATGTAATAGGACTGTGAAGAATAAACGAGACTACTACGGAACCGGTACTCGTGTCAACAACGACTTTAATGGCCACGGCACCCACGTTGCCTCTACTGCTGCAGGCTTCAATGTTGGCGTCGCAAAGAATGCGAACATCTTGGGTATCAAGGTGTTGGGTGACTCTGGCTCTGGCGCCTACTCAACCGTCATCAAGGGCCTGAAGTACGTGCTGAAGAAAAAGAAGGCTAACCGCGACAGAGCTATGGTGGTTAACATGTCCCTGGGTGGTGGTATCAGCACTGCCCTCAACGATGTGACCAACAAGCTGGCCAGTAAAGGTATCCCTGTTGTCGTGGCTGCCGGCAACAGTGCGGCTGACGCATGCAACGCATCTCCCGCCTCCGCTGCTGATGCCATCACCGTGGCTGCGTCCACTGAATCTGGTTCTCTCTCGTCCTTCTCCAACTACGGGTCCTGCGTGGATGTGATCGCCCCTGGATCTTCTATCCTTGGAGCCTGCTCAGAGATTTCCGACGGCTTTGGCCTCGCCGATTGCAGCGGTGGAGCGACATATGTTTCTATTTCCGGGACGTCAATGGCAGCTCCACATGTCGCAGGGGTGGGCGCTCTCTACATGAACTCCTTGATCGGTGATTTTGAGAACCCGTCCCCCTCCCCAGAAGAGCAAAAGAGAGCTATCCAGTGCACCGCCTCCAAGGGATACATCTCTGGCCTGCCTTTTGGTACCCCCAACGACATGGTACACATTCCCCAGCCCGATTTCGATCAGAGCATCATCGACTGCATCCACGGTGAAGGCAATTAATGATGATGCTCGGAGCTGGTGACCTCTTCAAGTCAGTCATGTAAACGACGAAGACCACACGCCCTTTGCGTGAATCCGTAAAAACTTCTTGTGGACCCGGTTAATTTATTGGTATTTATTCATAGATACAATCGGTAAAATCCATTAGTATGGGTAGGTGAATCTTATTTAAGATTAAACCTCGGCACAATCGCAAATTAATTAAACTCGTAATTAAATCGCAGGACTGACACCCCTGTTGGCAGTTTAATTGCCATGCCGCGGGGGAAAAATCCGTAGAAGTAAAGCTCACTTAGTTAAAAACTTATTATCAACTCAATAATCAGGTGAAGACTCATCTCAAGTTACTTTAAATGCCGCAGTGCTTAACTCAACAATTTCGACACTTATGAGATTAACTTGAACGGAGTGCACGTACGTTCATTCTGAAAGATTTTAGGCGGAGTAATCCACGGAGCCTTTAATCTTGGCAGCCACCACATTGATTGCCTCCACGAAGTCCTCGTGCTTGATAGAAGTGGCCTCTCTTCGGAGAGCAATCATGCCACCGCCTTCATCTGTGCCCCGTTAAAGTCCTCCGTGCAGCGTGCTAACTCGTCGAAGTAAAAAAAAGCGGCGCTTTTTTTGAAGTTCACGTCCTCCAGTAGCGCTGTCGTAACTGTTGCCCCGGGCTGCGATGCATGTTAAAAGTGCACCTTTACAACTGCACTTCACATTTCCACAGGACATTTGCTAGATTGATAGTTTAATATGATATGGCGACTGCACTGACTATTATTGGTGCCTCAATACGAAATGCAGATATTTATCTACTTGCAATCATTATCGAGATACCGGTTCATTGAAGCATTCGAAACAAAACTACACCATTAAGTAGTTCTTTAATAAACGAGTCGACTGTACTGACTATTATTGGTGCCTCAATACGAAATGCAGATATTTATCTACTTGCAATCATTATCGAGATACCGGTTCACTGAAGCATTCGAAACAAAGCTACACCATTAAGTAGTTCTTTAATAAACGATTATTCCGAATTATTTACGCACGCAGTTGTGTTGGATAACATTTTGCACTCTCATGCCGAATCGTTAAAGTTTATATTGCCATTACGATTGCCTTTTAGAAACGGTGCATTTATGCGCTCTGAACAAAACAAAACATTTTCATGAAACCAAATTGTTCTGCATCTGCATCTGCACATTCCCTAGAAAGGCGACCTTACTACTTCACATCATTCTTTGCATTTTGAATGACTGAACCGAAGATAACCGTTCCAGCACTCAGGGTTTACCACAGTATTAGGATGTTGAAAGGGCTTGAATAAACCCTTTTGACGATAAGAATGACACAATTATGAGCAAATAAGCAAAAGGCAAGGGGTGAATAAATTTGCTATAATCAGGACATAATAATCAGCTCATGTGGGGGGAAAGAGGGCAACAACGTGGAGCATTATTATGCTACACAACTTTAAGCCATGTCATTTTTGCTGCTTTATTTTATCCCCACATAGTGGCACTAAGCATAGCTTACATATGTTTCGCCCCATCTGCCCTGAATGGTTGATATATCCCTTCTCCTCCATAAAGTTTGTGAAGGATCTGTCTCTATGCATAGCACATCGGACGCAGTTTGTGCCCAATCGATTGACTTTAGAACAGCAAGCTCGCCACCCTGTTGCCGTGTAGTAGTCAGGGATAGTACAAACTCATAAGTAGCTGTAGACATGCGTAAAAAGAATTCCAAGCATGCGCCAAAACGAACACATCGATCGCATCGATGGTGAAACTATACACATATTTAGTCAGCGCTTGAATATATTCCGTCACTCACATAAAACCTACCTAGCGACATACAACAGCAAGCACATCCATACCTCTACATCAAGAACGAAGAAGTTTACATGTCGAATGCTCATCTGGGCTAAAACCTTGCTTAGAGGAATACAATCGATTTCATCTGCTGAAGGAATGCGTTTCCAGTCTACCGTTGATACATCACCGGGTGGACTACCAGCCTGGTAAACTAATGGGTGAAATTTGTGTAAGAATTCAGAGCTCATAAATTCAGCAATACCAGCCGTATAATTCTTCTGAGTATGTATATAATGAACCTTTGTTTCATGCTCACACACGGCTCCGTTCACACTATAGGCCATGGGTGCATTCTGGATGAGAGCATTTCGCCGAAGGGGATTACCCTCCAACCCAGCAATTGTTCGAGGTCATATGTCTGACTGTGTCTTCACTGCCGAGGTAAAACTCAATAAGGAGGTGGGATCATCACGAACATCTAATAACTTCCCATGATCATGCAAGTTAACTGTAAAATTGTTGGGAATATTGGCAATCCATTTGGGGAATGGTGGCTACTCAAGCCTTCTTGTTGTACTGGTTGCAGATGACGACTCATGTGTAATTTTATACACAAAAATTACAAACGGCGACAGCAGCAAAGCCCACAACCTATGCACACCCCAGACCATCAAATCGAAATGGGCTATTCTAAGTTTGAAAATGAAGCAGCAGATAACTACGAGACCTCTACGACAATACAGAAATCCAAACTGCCCAGAGAGGATCGGGTACAAAATATTCGTAATAAAACTTACTGCCGAGTCCCACGCAGGGATCGGAGTGTATACGATTATCGGCTGTGTATAAAATACACGTGCAAATGTAGTACCGGGTATAATTTACACTACTCTGTTTTCATGTGTATAGAATATACAGAAATACACAGAAATGCACGGCCCCCCGGGTGTATACAGGCAACTTGCATACTGTACATATTACATTTATTTTACACAACTTATATACAGGTACAGTACAGCACAGTACAGTACAGTAAGCTTATACTGAAGTACATAACTTACAGTATTTTCCCCAGCCGATCCCTGGTCCCACGGTCCCAGCAGCAGCAGGAGTAAGTCCATGATTAAGTCTGACTCAGATGTAAAGTTCAGCTTCTGTCGTGCATAAAAAGCTTAAAAAAACACATATAGTTCAACATTTACTTTAACGTTGTACTAATAAAAGTAATTTATAATCGCTATATTTATAATATCCCTGTCCACAATGCAAATTACTAAAATTCCCACTATGAAGACATAGCTTAAATGAGTGTGATTTCAAAATCTACCAGTGATTTGAATTTCCGGAAACTTGTGCTGTTGTTGACGATTTAGTTCAATTGAACAGTGATTTTAATTGGGTGTTTAATCGGCTAATATCCCCTAAGGCTTTTGCGTGATGTCAAGCAGTACTGGAGGTAGTGCTGTGAAGTCTCCCACTGGGAACACTGCGCGTTCCCCCATCCCGAAGAAAGGCGGCGAATTATCTTCAAGTGCAAAGTCTAGCTCGAGCAATAATGGGTCGAAAAAAATCATTATAACCCATACCACGAGGTAGGTGAGCTAGTATAAAGAGGCGTACATTTTTCATGCTGTGCAATGTTTGACAATTGTCACATTTCAAATCATATTTTGCAGCGTGAAAAGCCCGGGCTTGGTTAAGAAGATAACATCGGTTGCCACCGCACCTTCGACATCTCCATCTGTATCCAGTGGAATTGGAAGCACAAAGAATAATGTTCAGTCTCCTAATAAGCAACCCTCATCGGCTTCTGCTACTGCTCGCAGCCCTGCTGCCTCGTCTGCCGCCAGCGCGGGACCTGCAAGTAGTAAAAAGATGAAACCGCAGCAGAGTGGAGCATCAACTTCCTCTGAGACCAACAAAATAGATGCTGCCGCCCTAAAGCGCAAGATTGCCGATCTAGTCGCTGAGGTACATAAAACTTAAAAGCTTTGTTGACTCCGTCTTGCGCGTCTCGTCTCAGTATATATTGATACTTTAGTTTCCATATTCTGATAACAACAACCTTTTGCTCGTCGTATATATGTTGCATCTATTCCTGGGTTGTATTATACTTGAAAACAAATATGCTTCAGGAAGCTGAGTTGAATTCAGAAGTGGTGAAAATGAAAAAGGAGCGGACGCTTAAAGAGCAACGTCTGCAGAAACTCCTCGAAGCCGAAGGAGCCATCAAGTTCCCTGTCAAGGACGAGCTCATCCAGCAGATCGATAAGAATGGGCCCCCGGTCAAGCCACTGCCCTGTGCGATATTGCAGTTGAGTCAGCTGTTCCCCGAGGATGTGGTGGATGATGCAGTAGGAGTCTGGGACTTCATCAACAACTTCTGGTGAGTGAGATTGAGGCTACAAAATAGTCCCCATTTACTTCTATCGAACATTGTCAACCACGTTAGCATGTACTCTGCTCGTAATTAAGCCTCCTCTCTCAATCTGCATTCGCTTCGCCTGCTGTGGCCTCCTCTCTCAATCTGCATTCGCTTCGCCTGCTGTGGCCTCCTCTCTCTATCTGCATTCGCTTCACCTGCTGTGGCCTCCTCTCTATCTGCATTCGCTTCACCTGCTGTGGCCTCCTCTCTCTATCTGTATTCGCTTCGCCTGCTGTGGCCTCCTCTCTCAATCTGCATTCGCTTCGCCTGCTGTGGCCTCCTCTCTCAATCTGCATTCGCTTCGCCTGCTGTGGCCTCCTCTCCTATCTGCATTCGCTTCGCCTGCTGTGGCCTCCTCTCTCTATCTACATTCGCTTCGCCCCCTGCTGTGGCCTTCTCTCTCTATCTGCATTCGCTTCGCATCCTGCTGTGTCACCCTCCTCTCTCTATCTGCATTCGCTTCGCCCCCTGCTGTGGCACCCTCCTCTCTCTATCTGCATTCGCTTCACCTGCTGTGGCACCCTCCTCTCTCAATCTGCATTCGCTTCGCCTGCTGTGGTCTCTGCTCTCTATCTGCATTCGCTTCGCCTGCTGTGTCACCCTCCTCTCTCTATCTGCATTCGCTTCGCCTGCTGTTTCACCCTCCTCTCTCAATCTGCATTCGCTTCGCCCCCTGCTGTGGCCTCCTCTCTTTATCTGCATTCGCTTCACCTGCTGTGGCCTCCTCTCTCTATCTGCATTCACTTCGCCCCCTGCTGTGGCCTCTTCTCTCTATCTGCATTCGCTTCATCTGCTGTGGCACCCTTCTCTCTCTATCTGCATTCGCTTCGCCTGCTGTGGCCTACTCGAGCAGCAAGCAGCTGTCCATAACCACCATATCTCTGGAGGACTTCGCCGACCTGATGCGCTTCTCTGGCCGGCCCTCAGTCGCCCTCACCGACATCTTCTGTGCTCTTCTGAAGATTATTCTTTCCGACAGTGCTACCTTGAGCAAGATCAACGCAGCCCTGCCGAGGGAAGTGCACTACGCTCGGAGGCACGTGTCCAAGAACAGCGAAAGCGCTCTGGACATCATGGCTCTGGCAGCGGGAGAAGTTGAAGTCGACTTCGACCCGAATGATCTCATCCAGCAAGATGACTTCGACCTCAAGTTCAATGGTCTGAAGCTCTTGCCTCGGCGTCTACGCGCAGATGCTGCTGACGGACTGCGCTGGCAAGCGGTGCTGCGCTGCGTGCTGCTGCGCCTCGAGCCTGCCAGGCAGCTGCGCAGAGCTCTCGTGGATGCCGCCGCAGCCTTGCATTTCACCTACCACTGCTCCGACGGGCCCGAGGAAGACTCTGAGTATCTGATCCGCGATGTTGCTTGCAGCAGTGCTGGTGCTAGTGCTGGTAGATTGCAGGGGGAGAGCAGTGCTTGGGGGAAGAAGGTGGTGGACGCAGAGGAGTTGGTGCACTTGGTGGGGCTCTCATCTGCCTTCAAACGCCGCAGAGCTGCCACGCCCAAGGTTGCGGTCAAAGCCGATGTTGAGGGAGAGGGAGAGGGAGAAGGTGAAGGCGAAAGAATGGATGTGGTGACCTCTACATGTTACCCGGCCACTCCTGCGCACCGAGTCAAGACTGAGGATGAAGATGGAGACGAGGCTGGAGAGGTGGAGGCGGATTTTGCCTCTGAGCGCTTGCCTTCAACGCTGCCCCTGTCGGCTATGAAACACATCAACACTTTTAAAGTCGCCACCGGGAAGGGGTCAGGGGCAAGTGCAACTTCCTCCAACTCCTCCCACCACCACCACTACGGCAAGAGTAAGTACGCGGGTGGTGGGCTGGACAAGGATGCCATTTTTAACCTGACTGGCGACGTATCGGGCGCTCTCAGCCGTGTGTACGACGCCGCCGCCGAGCTGGAGGAGCTCGAGATGCACCAGTTGAGTGCGACGCACAAGATAGCGGTGCTGAAGGTGCTCTGTGATGCTTGCTACGAGACGCAGCGCATGCGGGAGCTGCTCGAGCGCAACGCCGAGGAGCGCGCAGTGCAGATCCAGCAGTTCAACAAGCAGCAACGTGAGCAGAAAGCGAAGCAGCGCGAGATTGCACAGGCAAAGAAAGAGGCCGCCATACAGGCCTGTCGGAAGATCAACAAGCTGAAAGCCGAAGCGGCACAAGCAGCCAAGAATGCAAAGAGCAACAAGGCAGTAGGGAAGAATGGAAAAGCTGGTTCTGCTGCTTCTGTTACTGCTGCAGATGGAAAGTCGACCGGCACAGTCTCCAAGAAGGCTGCCAAGTCTAAATCCAAACCAAAAGGCAAGGCCGCCTCTGAGGAGAAGAATACAAGTGCAGGTACCAGTAAGTCTAAATCGGGCGGAAAAGATGTGTTCGATCCGACTCCAGACCAGCTGAATGCTATGATAGAAGAGCTGGTGATGCTGGAGACCCTCGGCATCGACACCGTGGAGGAGCTGCCGGATGACGAAGATTCCGACATCGAAGACGAAGACCCCGAAGCAGGCGGTGGGGACGGAGATGAGGCAGACGACGATGAGGATGAGGAGTTCGTGTATGACGCCAGGGGTAATCTTATCGTGCGTGAGCGCAGGCCGCGCAGAGTGACCGCGGAGATGCGAGCACAGGCCAACGAGCGCAAGCGGCTGCGCGTTGAGCGCCAACAGCGACGCTTACATCGGGACATTGCCTTGCAGCGGCTCGAGAAGGTACTGGCTTCGAACTCCCGCTCGGAGCGTGACATCAAGGCGGCGCTGCGCGGAGGGGTGAATGTGGGCTTACAGTGGGAGAACGATGACGGCGAGATACTCTGCACGCCGCTGATGAAGGAGGTGAGGCCATTCCACCTGTAGCGTGCATGTACAGTACAATGTTTCTGTTGGCATCCATGATACTTCATATTCTACCGTTTTTGTTCCGTAGTTACCACGACTATTTACGTCAAATCGAAACCGTTCACAGATTTAAACGTTATTCATATTTCAATCCTGTGACGGATGCTTGTACTTGTACTATCCACTACCATGCACTACATCAGGTGTACAAGCTGCAGTACGACCAGAACATGCGCGCCAAGGAGGACCGCGCCTCCTCCCAGCACGAGCGCACACTACAAGAGCACTTTGTGCGCACATCGCCCCTTGGCTCGGACCGCCGCGGCGCTCTCTACTGGGCCTTTGCTGGTGACGAGCGACTCTTCGTCCAGGAAAAGGTGCCCCTTGCGCCCGGTGAGGTGAAAGGACCTAGACCACCTCGTGCTGCCCTCTCCAAGTTAGATGCCCCAAGCGCGCAGCCGACGGTGGAGGAACGGGACGCGCAGGTGCTGTGGCGGCTGTATGAACGCCGTCCGCACCGCTTCCGGTACCGCTGGAGCGTGTACTGTGGTGGTCTGGACCAGTGGCAATTGTGGGATGCATTGGACGACCGCGGAGAGAAAGAGCGAGAACTGCGCGCTAGGCTTAAGGCTCGCTTCGACATTGAGGAGCCGCAGCAGCAATACGAAATTGAGGGATCGGACTTCGTTGGGAGGAAAGTCCGCCGGGTCTTCGGGAAGAGGGTAAGCACTGTTCTGTTCTGCTCTATGTTTTATATGTGGATATACCGTTCTATACATCTACCACCCACCCCCGATTACATCGCGGCGACAACTTTTAGTTAACTCCGATCCATGCATCTGCTTTGGAATATTATAACTGCTCCGTAGAAACCGGTGGTGGGGCTTATTGTGGGTTGGCTGCCCTCTACGGAGGAAGACCCCACTCCGCTCTGGCACGTGCAGCACCTCGACGGCGACGAAGAGGACCTGGACGAGGCCGAGGTGCGGGAGTGCCTCGTGCCCGAGCACGGCATCGACGACTCCACGCTGCGCGGTGACATTAAAGCCGCCGAGGCAGCCGAGGCCAAAGCAGCAGAAGAGGCTGCCAAGGCTGCAGCAGAGGTGGCTGCTAAGGCTGCCAAGGCTGCGGCGGAGGCGGAGGCACTGCGTCTCAAGCAAGAGGAGGAGGAGCGTGCGGCTGCGGAGGCTCGTAGGTTGGTGGAAGAACGTGCACGACGAGTAGCTGCCAGGGCGGAGGCACGGAGGAGAGCGCAGGAGGGGCAGGAAGAGGAGAAGGGGTCGCAGGAGGAGGTCAATAGAACCGCAGATGAAAGTGCCGGAGATGATAGCCAAGCCGACCAGAGCGGGGCTGAGGAAAGACAAGACGAGACGGAAGGGCAAGATGGGCAACAAGAGATGGATGTGGATGTCGCCGTGGATTGCTTGAAGTCTACTCATGCCAGTGCGGATGACAAAGGCAAAGAGCGCGGCCCAGGGGACCGCCTCTCCGGTGCATCAGGGGCGACGACCACTTGTACAGACGCGACAGAGGCTATTGAGCTCGCAGACGCTGCCGATACCGATGCTGGTGCGTCGCGGAAGCGCTCTGCTGGCGTAGCATCTGTGGCAGAAGATTCAGATGATGTGGAAGCCGAGTTCGACGAGAACGCCTCTGAGAATGCTGGCACTGACACAGGTGCAGATGGTGACAGCGCACAGCAGCAGCAGTGCTCGAAGCGACAGAAGTCCAGTAGTGGCCCCGCAGAGGACGAGCCTCGAATCATAACACTCAATAACGGACTAGGCCGCGGTACCCCCATCTGGCGTGCCCCGCCCCTGTCAAACCAAGTGGGGCCCGCCGCTGCCAAGAGCGAGATGCTGCGGCTGCTGGGACTGCTCTCCGATGCTTTGAAGCACCATGGGAGCAGCAGCGGCGGTGGGGGAGCCAGTGCGGTGCGTGAGTGGCGGCGGGCGTGGGAGAGCGGTGTGCGCGCTGCCGACGACGTGGACGCACTGGTGGCGCAGCTGCTGGACCTGGAGTCTACAGTGCGCGGCATGCAGCAGGCGGAGGACCGGCGTGATAAGGAGGAGGAAGAGCGCGTGCTGGCGGCAGAGAGGCAGGAGATGATCGAGGAAGGCTGGCTTTTCCAGGAGGCACATTCTAACCAGGAGCAGGACCAGAAGCAGCAGTCAGAGGCGCAGCATGCAGGAGAGGAGAGTGGAGAAAAAATGATGACTGAGGATGGTGCTGAAGGTGATAACGCGAACGGTGAAGGCAAGGGGAAAGCAAAAGGCAAAGGAAAGGACGATGCCCCGAAGACGACGGCCGGACCCGAGCTGATCGGGCGTTCAGCTCGCCGGTTCTTCCGTGGCTTCGGCAGCAGCGATGGTGTGATCGTGGCGCACCTGCCGGCAGCTAAGAACGAGGGCATCGCGCTCTTCCATATGCGGCACAGCGATGGTGACGCGGAGGACCTCGACGAGGCGGACGTGCAACGTGCACTGCGCGCCTTCGACCTGGACCTGAAGGAAGACGACGACCCAGATGCCGGCGACGGAGATGATGACAGTGATGACGAAGACGAGGACGAGGAGGAGGAGGAGGAGGAGGACTCCGACTCCGACTTCGGAGGCGATGCTGGTCGTCGGGTGGCAGGCGGTGTCGCGGGAGCTGTTGCTGCTGATGCGACACTGTGGCCCACATATGAGGTGCGTTGTCGCTGGCGGGAGGCGGTGAGTGCGTCGCGCACCCTGGGGGAGGTGTGCCTGGCGCTGGGCCGCTTTGCAGACCACGCCAAGGCCTTCGGCGCGCTAGCAGAGGACCCCTTCGAGGTGGAACGGAGGGAGCGAGAGGCGCTGAGTGCGCGTGCGGGTCGTGGGCAGGGTGGGCGAGGTGGTCGGGGTGGCGGCGCATCGGGGGCTGGCCCCTGCACCGGCACTGGGACTGGGAGGAACCGCAAGCAGACGGAGCGGTACGTGGATAGCCTCATGTTGGGTAGCAGTCCCCACCGCGCCCGGCACCACCGCAAGAGTCACTATGGTAGCAGTGGTGGTGGTGGTGGTGGCAGCTATCGGCCACAGCGGGCTGCTGCGCGCAATATCTCCTATGCGGAGTAACCCCACTCGCACGGTGCCTTACTGTATGCGGCCTGTTGCTGCTGCTAGGCTAATCCTGCTTTCTGCTTAACATTAGAATCAGTACCATAGTATTGTTGCCAGCGCATCCCGCATCGGAGGATTGCTGCTGTAGGGCACATGGAGTACAAGCTCACTCAGTATCATGATCATGAGAATGTATGATATCAGATATGTCTCCTCCTTACTGGCTTTTATCAGGATGTAATATGGCAACGCGCATTGGATCAAAATGAATATGGATATTCCTTCTGCAGTACTTATTATTCTGAGGTACCATTTCGGGGCCTTGGAGATTAT
Organism: Eutreptiella sp. 'Long Island Sound 2002'; assembly: GCA_964036045.1. NCBI lineage: Eukaryota > Euglenozoa > Euglenophyceae > Eutreptiales > Eutreptiaceae > Eutreptiella > Eutreptiella sp. 'Long Island Sound 2002'. The sequence goes on from CAXIWF010000803.1 coordinate 37,621, forward strand.
CGTAGAAATAGAAAATTAGCCCGGGAAGACGTAGCGGTTTTCTGGGACAAGGGACTATTTCTAATCCCTAATGCAAGATGAAGTGTGTTGGCCAAAGTATGCAGAGCAATATCATGGGCGGTCAATATTATATAACAAAGTCCGACCAAAATATCACTCGATTGAGAAAGCAATGTTAAAACATCCTATCATAGCAGAATAGTGTTTGTCAGAAGATAGTTGACAGCAGTCATGCCTATATCAAAGTAATTAGTTCTGCCACATCAAGGAATCAACGCAATTAAGGTCATGATAAGTCGTAGATGTATCTCGGCCGCTCTGTTTGCCATTATTATACTTCCTATCGTGTATGGACTGGTGGGTGAGATGCACAAATTCGGCATGCGTTCGTATAGGGCTCCAGGGATAAATCGAGTGTTCATGCATGGCATGCCCCCGAGGAGTGCGCTCAATTCAGCTAGAGATGATAATAAAACGGAAATGAGATCATTAATTAAAGAAGTACAAACGCAATTGCTACTAGATATGGTGGGAGTTGTTTCAAACGACATTGCGTCCCTCCCGCATCCGGAGGTCTTTACTGACCTAGGCTTCGAAGAGTTGACTCTATCCGTTCCTAGATCGGTAATTACTGATATGGTGGCCGCACGAGATCAATATCCGATCCTAAAAGAGCCTGACAAGCTACAGGTAATTACCGATGATGCTTTGGATACTATCAGCGATTGCGATATGCTCATTCGCTGCCAGAAGAGTGCCTCGGACGAGCTTATGTGCATGTTTGGTGAAAACGGTACTCTCGTCGGAAATATTTCTTTATTGGTGATCGTAAAAGACACTTCAAGTGGAGATAATCATGATGCTTCGGCAATGACTACTGTTGCCACCACCATGTTGCACAATGTCACTATTGTTCGTCGCCCATACAGCGCGGAGCACATGAACCCCACCAGCTTCCGTGAGGGCTCAGGGCTCTCACCCCGGGGGAGAACCTCAGCAGGGTGGATCAACTCGTCTGCTGCCAATGTATCCAACGCCTCCGATGTGCCCGCTGTGTTGGCGAAAGTGGCCGTGCGGGCTCTAGTGCGCTACTGTGCACCCCCCATGCTTGTGCAGTACGTGCCGCACCGACTGCCGCAGCTTTTTGGGCACAAAGTTCTCGACAGCAGCCTGCTGAACCCTCAACTGCAGGACGTGCTGCAGCTGATCCTGACCGGGCACCACCACCTGCCGCCACATTGAGATCAGCGCTCATGGTGGAATTACCCACATACTCACCCATCGGGCCACAATTTTGATATCTTCCCCGTATACTATATATTTCCCATTTTGAAAATTACATCCATCTTGCTTTCTCTATATATAAAATATCGCAGACTATTAGCATTGAACTACACATAGCACCCTGCTGAGACCCTTTATCGGATCATAATCCTATGCATACAGCTTACCTTTCCCCACCCAATGCTGAAGTACATCAGATCCTAAAGTTTATGGCAGCGCGTCGTTACTCATACTCGTAGTTTACGACGGAACCATAATTGCGTCTACCCGGCACCACACTTTACTCGATTTTTTCCTGCACTTCAGGGCAGGAATCAAAACCACCTACCGGCACAATTTTGAATTAATAGCACGCAGAAGTAGCTACGGAGAGGATTTCGGGATTGTAATTTTAAAACAAAGCGCTACAGATCCATCAGTCAAAGAAACACATTATAGTGCAGTTAAAGATTCATTTGAACAATTTCTAAACCATCGAGACAATCATACCAAGAGCAAACTCCAATGTACCCGAATTATAATACAGCAGAAAGGGAAATGCGTTAGCAACAAATCATCTTTGACCCACTGCCGTAATATGATAGTAAATCACACTATAGGTACTCTGCTTTCAAGCAGGTGGAGAAGCAGGAAGGGTTATGGGATGAAGATGGGGAGCGGGGTAGGGTTGGGATGCATCCAATTAGCCTCCGCTTCCTTGATCTAGCCTCATCCTCAACATAAACTTAAACCTAAACCAACCAGACTGCCACGGTATCATTGCTGAGCGGGCCTATCAAGTGCAAAGGGAGACATTCTCAACGCCACGTTTTCTTGGCGGCCTTGCCCTTACTGCTGTCGGAGCGCGGCGACATCTGCGAATGTGTACGCGCCAGCAGCCTGGCTTCACTGCTGCTGCGGGGAGGAGTCCTTGCCCCTGCTGCTCCTGCTGCTCCTGCTGCTCCTGTACCTGTTGGATCTTTAGAATCAGCTGAGTCCACTGAATCTGCAGAGCTTGCTGCTAGCGAATGTGTACGCGCCAGCAGCCTGGCTCCACTGCTGCTGCGGGGCGAAGTCCTTGCCCCTGCTGGCCCTTCTGCCCCTGTTGGTACTGTACTTATTTCTATTGATGACTCGGCTGAATTAGCTGAGCCAGGGGCCACCGAGTTTGGAGCTGTTGGTGTCGATGCTGTCTGCTTGGTTTCTTGGGGCGAATCGGCGACTTCAGCAGAAGTATTGACTGACCTTCTGCTTGAAGATGACGCTACTGCTCCTGTATCTGCTCCTGTATCTGCTCCTGCACCTGCACCTGCATCTGCTTCTACACCTGTTCTTGCAGAGGGGGCACCTTCCTCGGTGGACTTCCTAATAGCAGCTGCCTCTGTTGCTGTTCCTGCCCCTGTCTCTGCACCTGCAGAGGGTGCAACTTTCTCAGCAGACTTCCCAACAGCAGCAGCCTTGACTTTGTTTTCCTTGCCTGACTCTGTGCGGATAATACCGCGCGTGATTGTGGCTGCCTGCGTGGCGGTATTGCTGCTGACACTGGGCTCCACGAAGAAGGCGGGCGGGGTCTGCGGGCCCGCGGGTGTCAGTGCGATCGGGGCCACGACGTCCACAACGCCCTCCGTGCTCGCTGCGGCAATGCCGTTGATGGTTAAGACATGACGGTTTCTCTTGCTATTGCTATTGTTATTGCTATTGCTGGCACGAATGCCGTTGCCGCTGCTGCTGCCGCCACCACTGCGAAGAGGGCCCCTGCTCAGACCAAGGCTGTCCCTGACCCTGTCAGTCCGTGCCTCTCCCTCCCCCTTTTTCTCTCCCTCCTCCCCTCTCTCCTCTTCCCCCTTTTTCTCTCCCTCCCCTTGCCCCTCGTCATCGGAGTCGAGGCTCAGCACGGAGGGTGCGAACTGGACCTTGTCTGACAACACCCGCATGAATGTGCTGGGGCGTGCAGGCAGCTCCTCCGCCTGAGCCGCAGCCTGAACCGTCTCTATCGGTGACTGCTGCCGCGCACCGTTATCGGGGAGAGTGCTAGAGTCGCCGTTATCTGCACTAGTAGAAGTCGTGCCGGCAGGAGCAGAGGCGGTGCCGCTCACAAAAGGCTGCGTGTGATTACCATCACTGTTGACGCTGCCATTAACACTAGCACCAGCACCAGCACCAGTAGCGACAGGTGGGGTTCGGCTAGCTCGGTAGTGCTGCACTGGCTGCTGCAGAGCAGAGACCATGGTGGGCGTAGATCTGGGCGTCACAGAGGGCGTGGATGAGGGCGTCGACTCAACCGAAGCGGGAGAGGAGGCACTGGGACTTGTGGGGCTCCCACTGGAGTTGATTGCCGACGCGTCAGTTAGTTTGGACGAGCGCTTGAGCTTCACGGTGCCTCGGCGACTGCGGCGTACTTCGCTGCGTCTGCGCGCTTCTCGGAAGGCGTGCTCGATCTTGCTGTTGGACTTGAACGACATGCGCAGCAGGTCTCCGCACACATCTGAGCCCAGGTCTTCCTGAATGGCCTCCTGGCTTATACCCAGCAGCGTCACGGAACTCTCGGCCGCGCAGGTGTAGGAGTAGCACCCGTGCGGCTGCAGACACTCCGAGCCAAAGAATGTGGTGCCTTGCATAAGCGCCACTTGGCGAGGGTGGCTCTTGCTGGTCAGCGCGACGGATCCATCCAGGAGCAGGTAGATGACTGTCGCGGACTCTCCCTCCGAGAATATGACCTCTCCACTCTTGCACTGCTTCTTGTCCTTCACACCGCAGTCGTTCACATTCTTGATGAAGTCCACCTCCCAGTGCAGGTCCTTGTGGTTCTTATGCTCGTGCGTGTAGTACGCCACCAAGTCGATGTTGGAATGCTTCGCGCACTGCTTGATGTCGTCGATATTGAGCCCATCGCTGCCGTCCCCATCGTCTGCAGCGATGAAGTGCCGCACGTCGCGTGACTGAAAGGGAGACATCACCACGTTCCCGAAGTTAAGCGGTCGCTTTAGAGAGGTTTTATCCACCACCGCACGGGCCCGAGCCTGGGATTTGATCTTTTCAAAGACGATGTCCATGCGCCCCGCCTCGCCGTCGCGCTCCTTGGATGACTTGGAGTCCAGCACATTGTTCTGCAGGTCTATGATGATGGACAGAGCGATGTTGGACACGGCCATAGCGAGGATCAAGTAGCAGACAAAGAAGAACACGGAAGTTATGTGCACTGCACTCATGGCCTCCTCCATGGAGTCCAGGAAGTCCACACCCAGTGAGAGCTGCTGCACCTTCACCACAGCCAGCAGCGGGGTGCCCCACTCAGGCAGGCGGGCGCCGAACAGCAGGTTGCCCAGGGTGCCGAATATGTAGGTGACGATAAAGGTGAATCCAAAGGTCTCCACCACTGCTGGCATCACGTCCAGCAGCGCCGCCGTGAAGTTGCGGAGATCTTTATTGAGGCTGGCGAGACGACAGCAGCGCAGAGCGCGGAACAGCAGGATCACTTTACGGAAGGGGAACGTCACCTCGAGCTGCACGTATTGGTAGAGGGAGAAGGTCAGCAACGTGGAACTGTCGATCTCGTAGAAGCGCTGCAGGAACATGCACAAGAAGCGGCCTAGCACCCCGCAGACGAACAGGTTCGAGATCAAGGTGCGCTTCTTGCGCACGTCATGCAGTTTGCCCTCGCATGCGAGTAAGCGAATTATATACTCGAAGAGGTGCGCGAAGTTCACAATCAGGCAAGGCGTGATGGTGGACCCGGCAAGCGTGGCTAGCGGGTAGTCCGACAGGGACAGACACAAGGTCAATAGGTCGAAGTTATTGATCTTGTTCCAGCCCCTCCAGCCATCCACCACTTCCAGCAGTTTCTTTGCACTGCTGCTGAGCACTTCCGGCACGGGCACGCGCAAGGTCTTGTATGTATCCTTGACTGGGTCGTACAGCATGCGCTGAATGCTTGCCATCACGTGCTTGCTGTTGCCCTTGAGCCGTAGGTTGAAGTTCAGCACGCTTCGTAATGAGAGGAACTGCAGCACGCTGACAGTGTTGCCGCCGCCGGAAATGATCTCGAAGTAGAGTGCAATGGCCTCTGGCGGGATATCGGGGTCTAGCTGCGTCAGGCATTCCCGCCAGACCAGAGAAGAGATGGTTCCATTCTTCTCCACATCCAATGCGGTGAATGCCTTGGTTAATCCCTGCATTTGCTTCAACCGCTCCTTCTTGAGCTGCTTCTTGACAAAGGACTTGTACGTTTCATAGGTCTCGCCTATGATCAGAGACAGCAGGAACTGCTGCCCCACGTAAATGACGGGAAAGAAGAACATGAGGTAGTACATATTCATACGCATATGCTCCGGCATCACCCGGTCAAAGTTATCGTTTGTGAAGATGAGGAACAGCCAGTTGTACGACGCATAGGAGGAGGTGCTGTATTCGGGTATGTGCTGGTCGAACAGCATGGTGGAGGCGGCCATGACCAGCACCACGAAGAACAGCAGCGGAATGAGAGAGTGAGACATGCCAGGCACCATCTTCTTCAGTATCTCGAAGAAGCGCCGGCCATTACGCGCGCGCAGAATGCCCACCACAGGGCGAAGCGGGTTGGAGTATGTGGTGCAGCCACAGACCAGTAAGTCAAGTGCCATCAGCACGGTCGTAATCACGTAGAGTTGTTGCCAATTGTGGCCCCAGTACTCCTGCAATGCAATACACATCACACATAATATTATGAAAAGAAAGAGAGAGAGAGAGAGAGAGAGAGAGAGAGAGAGAGAGAGAGGAATAAGCAGGGGTAAACAAGGCACACTTCCTTTATGTAGATTATTGAAGGCATAAAGGTTTAGCAGCTAAGCCTTTTAGGATACTGGGATAGCGCTGTAGTACGGAATAGATGGGGTACATTATGAGCCATGCAGTAGTAAGCATGGTGGCGATGAGTGACGATTATCATAACATCATCATTGCCAACGTGATATTTCATCGCTACTATCATAACATCATCATTGCCACCGTGATATTTCATCGCTAATATCATAACATCATCTTTGCAACCGTGATATTTCATCGCTAATATCATAAAATCATCATTGATAGGTATGGTAAGATACCTTCATACCACTGACTTACCTTTAGCCCCTCGTAGCTCATTTTCAATGCGATATCAAAGGAGTATATGAGAATTACTGCCAGCTGCAGTAAGTAATAGAAGGTCGAAGCGGAGCACGAGTTCTCTGGCTCAAAGAATATACTAAATGTGTGAAATGCACAAGCATAAATAACCAACTTGAGCAGCAATGAGCTAGTTTGGATACTGAAAATTGTATATATCCACCAGCTTTTTTTGCTATTGCTTGCTAAACCATTTTTCAGCCTTCCTTGGAATGCATCAAGGATGCAAAGTTTGGCGTACTTGGCATCCTTCACGATCCGCTCCCGCTTCTGCTTAGCTATATCACGGATAGCCTTCTTAAGGACTTTCCATATCTGTGCTCGGCGCTCCGGAGAAACTAAGTTACCGCCATCTTCATAGTCGCAGTCTCCATCGAAAGATTCCGCGCTATTAAGCCCGGCACCCATGTCAGAAGTCATGTCTGTCTCAGGTATTGCATCATCTTTCGTCTCAAATTGCTTGAAACCTACCGATACAAGTGCAGATTTTGCTAAGGAATCAGCCCGAGCGAAAAACGAGGGCGTAGAAGGCTTTAGGCCAGGACTTTTTTGCGGTTCAGTATCCATATCGAGTGCTAGCGCTCTGCTTGCCGAGAAATATTAACCTCAGGGTTAATATCAAGTACAAGATAAAATGCTGCCGATCGCCGTAATTTATCCGGCAACAATAACATTGAATACAACAAGTATTCCATGCACTCCCAGTACTGGAGTAGGGCTGGTGTGGGGTAACAACAGAGTAAATTGATATTGGAAAAAATTACCTGTGCACGATTCCAGCAGGGATACGATGTTGGAAGAAGGGTCCCTGCTGCTGTGGAATTTTCGGAGCTCAAAATAAGATTTTCTGATTTAATATTTATTTATTAAAAGTTGAATTTCAATATTTAAACCCTAATTAGTCCTTCATTTTATAAATATGTCTACATGTTAACTTTTCACAAAATGATAAATCGGGTTATTTATGAGCTCTAGTCCCAAGGTCCCCGCGCACGCCGTTTCATGCGTCCGACCGATACTGGGAAACTGTGGTAAAAATTTATCAACTTTCAATGATATATCTGCTCAGTGATAGAATGTACTGCAAGTAACGTTTTTCAAAGAACAATAGAACCCATGTTGTATTTTATGTATTGCTTTTCGGTTAGAGTTATGTATATATGCATGCAGGAGCCAAAGGTTGCTGTAGTTGTTTTGTAGCGGGAGCAGGATTATTACCTTCCCGGGTATTAAATTATTATCTTAATAATAGTTGGACTATAATCCAGACAGCTTACCAGCACCCTCACGCATGTATCGAGTTTGATCAGCAGTCATAAAGCTTGTGTAAAATGTTTGCATAAAAGCTCGAAAAAATACTCACCTAATGGAAAAAAATAAAAGTGGGAAATCCTCCAAAAAGGACAGTAAAAGCAAATCGCCATCCTCAAAGAAGTCGAAGAGCGACAAGGATGGTGCGAAAATCATCAAGTCGAATTCGAGTAGCACGAAAAAATCCGACAAAGTATCTGCTAAAAGTTCAAGCAAAGGGTCAAGCATAGGAATTTCTTCGAAAAAGGGCCGAAAAGCTACGAGCAGCACAGACCTTGATGAAACCGATTCGAAGGCAGTCAACGACCAAGAGTCCCTCGAGGATGCACCACCTCTACCTCTTAAGTTATTGTTGGGAAAATACTTCTGCTGCTTCTGTTTTTTGTCGAACAATCGTCGGCGGAGACGGAAGAAACCTCCAACTCCCCCCGTGGAGGCGCTTCCCGAGACAACCCCCGCTCCCGACAAACCATCAAAGAAAGTTATCCGCGAAAAGGCTGCATTGAAGATGCAGTCTGTGGCTCGTGGCTTTCTGGGCCGTCTGGAAGCAGAGTGGCAGTGGCTGGAAGTATTGGCGGAAGCCAACGAGCATTGGTTGGACGTGCATCGGCAGCGAGAGCTCGCACGCCTCCGGAAGCAGCAGCGTATCGCCGCCCGTAAAGCAGTAAGTTCCGTGACTATATCTTATAACGCCCCATTTACATGGCATCGCAGTCTAGTGGAACTACTAGCCAGTACATGATAATGCGCTTTGCTATTTGAGGGGCGTGTTATGAGGAGCGGATAATATATACCAAAAGCTGGTATAATTCCTTCTTCTTGTGTACTAACTCCTGTACTGCATGCTTGACCACACCGACTGTGGCATGTATTTTTGTGCACAATGTGTGGTATGCTGCGTAGTTCGTCTTGAGCTATGTAGAAGATGGGCTGGAGATGGGGATGGCGATGGTGTCGCACGCCTCTGAAGCCAGCACCGTCATTCAAAAGTAAGAGAGAGATTGTTACGAAGGGAGGGGGGGGAGCACCCGGACTAGAGTGTAGTCAGGGCTTTATATAGTAGTCTTCATAGGTGTATGATTCATACTAATCTGAAGTAGTGCCTACCTATCTAATTCACTTCCATCCCAAAACTTCTTTTATTATAATGTAGGATTTGGAGAGGCTACACGGTTCGTCGGGACTTCGTGTGGCCGGAGCCTCCGGTGAAGGTGACTCGTCGGCCGTTGCCGCGTTCGATAAAAAGCCGTTTCAGCTTGGACACTCTACGCCGGGCCTGGACGCGGCGCAACTTCAACCCTGAGCACCTGTCCAAGAAGTGGCTGCACTCCACGGACTTCGGGCAGCCGCAGTACGATATGTGGCAGCACACGGACAAGCCGCCCTCTGGGGCCAAGTTTGGGCTCGTCACGCGGAAGGTAAGCTGAATCACACCACCTGAAGAGGGGGGGGAGGGGGGGAGAGGTAGAGGGTCCGCGATTTGCACTTAGCAGAACCTCTATTATTGGTTACTTTCCGTTTGCATACCAACATACCTTCCTCCGTTCATACCTACCTACCTACCTACATACATACATTCCTTTATTCCTACATATTTACTTGCTTACTTGCTTACTTACCTGCCTGCCTACCTACCTGCCTATCTACCTGCCTACCTACCCACCCACCTACCTACCTACCTGCCTACCTATCTACCTATCTACCTACCTATCTACCTGCCTACCTACCCACCCACCTACCTACCTGTCTACCTGCCTACCTACCTACCTACCTGCCTATCTAACCTTAAATGCGGTGTGATGTAGACGCGAATGATTCCCAAATCTGACCGCGGGCTGGAGGTGTTGCTGGGCGACCGCCACGCATGGGTGGCTGTGCCTGAAGGTCTGGAGACGTGGTCGCACGCACGCGCGCGCAGCAGGGCCCATGTTCCCGATTTCATCCGGAACTTCAAGGAGCGCTCTCCGTACGGACGCCGCGTCTGGTGGAATCCTGAAGAGCTGCGCGTTCTACGAGATGCCGCTCGCAACGCCGTGCCACTACCTGAAGAGGGAGTGCAACGGGACGAGAGGCTGATAGATAAATCAGAGAGTGGACGTCCATCTGCAGAGAACGGGACTGCGACGGCAAGTGTGCAACATGGTCCGAGCAGCAGCAGTGGCACAACATCTGGAGCAGATGCATTTAATAAAACGGAGTTGGAAGCGAAGGGTGCTTCAACAGCCAGATTGACTGAAGACGGGGTTATCAGTAACGAGCAGAAGTGGGCTGACAGCGCAGATCTGCTGGATGTGGGCAGCGATGGCAGGAACGGAGCTGAGCAGCAAACGTTCATCCAGTCTCAGACTCAGACTCAGACTCAGACGCAATCATATATACGGCGGCCAAGTATCAAGGCTGGTGCTGGTACTGGTACTGGTCGGCTGAAGCAGCGGGAAGTGCTGGAGATCCTATCGCGTTGTGGTTTCGACCCGCAACGAGACGACGCCGTGGACCGAGAGGGCCTGCCACGCATCGGCACTATATCCTACGATCCTCAACGCGGCCGGCAAATCGTGCACAAGGGTGGCAACCGCTGGGTAGGAACCAAAGATCCGTCCTTCGAAGTGCGCTACGCCACGGCGAACAAGCCTGACGATGACGAGCCGTCGCTGCTGGCTGCAGTGCAGGGACAGGCTGTGGCCCAGGCCATGCAGCAGAACGCATTCTCCGCCGCGCTGCACAGCTACACAGATCTGGATCTGTTGCAGGTGCGGCCTGCCGTAACGGAGCTGCGGTCAGGGCAGCTCACCGTACGCAACCGGTGCTGCTGCAGATGCTCCACCGCCACCGCAGCAGGTTCCAGCAGAGTCAGATGCACAACCACCTGGCCGGCCCCAGCAGTGTGTGGTCTGCCGATCCATCGGAGCATGGGGGTTTTGGGGAATCGGCGAGGCTGACCAGAGGAGACACCGCAAGTATAGCATCGGACTTCAAGCACCATATAGCCTCTCAGCGTGCTGCTGAGGGTAGGGGTGGTGGTGGAGCTGACGATGCTTCTGTTGCATCATCTGCACATAGTGTGGGCAGTCGCTTCCACGCCACGTTCCTCTCCGGTTCAGTTGACTCTGCCGATGCAGCCGCCGCTGGGGTGGTGGTTGGGAGCTCTCTGAAGCGAGCTGTAACCTTCACTGCGGACGGCACTCCCATTCGAGGCGCGCGCAAGCCAGTGTCTGCAAAGGGCATGCATCTCACCCTGCAACAACGCCAACAACTACAACAGCAACAGCAGCAGCAGACATCATCACCCTCATTGCAGCAGACAGTGAATCCAGGGGCAGGGTCTGCATCAAATCCGTCTTCACCCAAGAAAGTTATAATTGGTGCTGGAGTTGAACCTGCGGGGATACAGCGGCAGAGCTCTCGCTCTCACTCTTGGCAAGATTCGAAATGGGGCCAGCTGAAGAAGGGAGTTGAACAGGTAGCCTCCGCTGCGGCTTCTAATCCACGATTGGGTCGCAAGGTGGTCAGCGCCGCCACTGCCTCCTCAGGAGGTGGGGTTGCGGGTGTAGGAGGCTCAGGCAGTGGAATGGGACTGGCGGGGCTAGGGTCTACGTGTCAGCAGCATCCACCTCATTCCACTCGTTGCGCCAAGCCAGTATCGGAGATGACAGCGTCGGTCTTGTTCGCAACCGAAGAAGTAGGAGCACGTATGCGGAGCTGGGGGTGGCTGGAGAGAGCTCCGCTGCAAGCATGGGTGATGACAGTGCTGACGAAGATTCTCTACTGCTAGGAGAGGGCCGTGAGGGAGGAGGTGTGGGTGTGGTCGGGGTGGAAGGTGGCGATGATAATAGTGAGGATAGTGACGAGGAGATGTGGCGATCCCGCCGCCTGTACCAAGCCAAGGCGCCACCTATGCCTAAGGTGGTGGTCTGGCCGCGCTCGCCACGGCAGCACTACAAGCTGCGGTACGGCTGGCTGCCCCAGCACATGGTGCACAACGCAGTCAACAACGTCTACTACGATCTGACGATGCAGGACTTCCGCGCGGAGGCCGAGGAGCGCAGACTTGCAGTGTCGGACTTCAAAGCCGAGGTGCGGCGAGCCAAGCCGAGGAGAGTGCTGCGGGAGAGGATGAGCACCATGCTGACGTTGGTGCCTGAGGGGGGCGAGGACGTGGTGTTCGGCACGCGGGTAGGTACCCATGACTACGATGCTGAGGGTAATGACGAAACCGCCGCTGGCCTAGGCGGGGAGTATAGTGGGGGTGTTGGTCGGGGTGGGCAGGATGGGCATGGTGAATATAAGTCCGGGCGCTATCTGGAAGGAGATGATAACACGCTGGACGACCTGAGCACGCTCGCCAGCAGTGTCTCCTTCACCCCACAGCCGTCCGCAGTCCTCGAGCCTGGTATTCCTGGAGTTCCTGCTGTTCCTGGTGGTGCACCTCACTTCCTTGCGGGGAAAAGGGGCCCCTCTAAGGTTGCGGGGAAGTACTTCTACCCTGACCAGCGAGGCGGCAGCGACAGAACTGGCTTGCATGGACAGCATGCCCATCGACAGCATCAGCAGCGGCAGGCTGGTGGTGGCGCTGTTGGGGTAGGGGGTAGTGGGAGTAGTGGGCATGTACCGGCAGAGAGCTCAATCTCCTCAGGAGGCAAGTATTACTCTCATTTTATCGGTGGGCAAGAGGAGCCGATTGATATGGGACAGGCAATAGAAGTGGAGGAGGAGCCGTCCAGAGCCGGAGGCAGTGTCGCTGTTCCTTCTCTGTCCTCTCGAACAAATTCTGGCATCAATTCACCAGCAAGGAAACATGGGAATAGGAACCAGAGGCAAATATCTTTTCAGGATGCGGATATTGAGTATGCTACTGATAGTAATGCCTCTTCACCATCGAGGCTGCAGCAGTCAGGCAAACGGAAGCAACATGAACAACAACAACAAGGCTCAACGAGAGAAGAGTGGAGTCCACTCCGAGGGCCTAAAACAAGCTCATTCTTCAATGCAGCTCGCACCCCACCAAGTGGCTCTAAACAGCAGGTGCTGCTGCGTGGCGCTGCGGCTGGTGGCAGTAGTCTTTCCATCAGCACGGGCAGTAGTGGTGATGCGGATCGGGTGAGCAACGACCACGACACCCATGATGATGATGTTGGTGGGGGTAATGATGGTAATGTCGTGAAGTACTCAATGATGCGCTCTGCATCGTACCGGGACCTCTCCCACTCCGGCTTACCCAGCCCTGCGACCAGGTCTAACGATGGAGCTGGAACTGCTGTTGCTGCTGGATCGTCGCCGTCAGCTGCAGCACTTCGTCGGAACGACAGTAGTCGTTTCCAGCCACCTTTCGCCACGGCAAGCGGGCTACAGGAGCTGGTGCGCAGTCGCAGTGGCAAGCAGCTGGTGGGGAATCACTACCTCAGCCCCGCCCAGCGAATGGGCAAGAAAGATGCAGGCGACTGTGGCAGCCCTGGAGATGGAGGCGGGGGCAGTGCTGCAGGCAGTGAGAGCGCGGCTAGCTCAGCTCGAGGTCAGGGCCAGGGCCAGGGAGCCTTTTCCTTAAGTATACAATCCTCCTCCCCGCGCATGGCCCTGACTGGCACCTCTGCTACTTCTAATGCGAATGCGAATGCTGCAGAAACGAAAGGCACCAGCCGCGCTTCAACACCGCCCAAGGGCTGGGGCCAGCAGCTCAACCGCGCCGGCACTGCTTGCACCACTGGCACGGCTAGCAGTACGAGTGGGCGTGGCACGACTCCCCCCGCTGAGGTGGGCACTCTCGGGACCCTTTACTCGCCTGCCACTGGCACTATAACTCGTGCACACTCGCACATTTCCGCCGAAGATGCCTCTGCCGAGGCACTCGGGGCGGCACTGTTCGGCTCCCCTTCCGCGTTGTCCAGGCAGCACTCTTATTGCTCTATCGGTGGCGGCGGTGGCGGTGACGCGGCAGGGTTCAAAGGTGGTCCGAGTAGAACGCTGCTCCAGCACCAGCGATCTTCCTCAAATCTACTTCCACGCCAGAACAGCCATGATGATGGCGGTGACGCTGCTGATAGTGCTCGTGTTCAGCGTAAAGGCGCAACTTTCAGTCCGATTCGCCGGCCGGGCAGTGCTGAAGCTGCTGCCAGTGCTGCTAGGGTAGAGACCTCTCCAGCTCCGAAGCACCAACCTCGATTCAAATTCAAGCCTTCCGTCTTCAAAAGAGCGAAATCTGAATCGATTCATCCGTACAACTGGGCGTGAGCTGTTTGTGTCTAATATTGCCGTCATGTTATAATATTATTGTACTATTTGTATAACTTTCTCTCTTTTTTGTAAAAGTTTGTGATCGATCAATTTTCATATTTGAAACCGGGCCTACATATTCCCCGAAAGTCATCTTTATGCTGCTGTTTATTGAGAAGTTCTTGTGATAAAAGTAGTTGTTTGGTGGAATACACCTTAACTGTTGGGGGAGCATGAGCATGATTGGGAGTAATCGGGGGTGTACAGTATGAATGTGGTTGCAGAGCAATCATACAATTAATGATAAAATATTGTCTGCCAGTAAGACTGATCGATAGTATAGATGACGGACCCTATGCAATGAATCGTTGAGTGATACATATGTATAAAATCTGCAGTGGTGCAGTCTGTTAGCATAGTGGTATGGGGTGTAGTTCTACTGGTTGAAGGGCACAGGTGCACCAAGGAGTGCATTCAAAACATATGGGTCATTATTGATTTTCTCATGCACCATTAAGCCAAGGATGCCCATCTGCGCGGCACGGCCGTTGTTCAACTCTATTGCCATCTTCTTACGGATGGTGGCATCGTCCCACTTGCTTGCCTTCAGCTGCGCCTGTTCGATATCTTTTTGACGTGATTCAAACCCCACCTCAATTAGACCAATAAATCCAATTAACTGAAAGATTCCTGCAACAGGGATAGTCTCGAATGCAGCAAGGCCAGTCTTCATGTCTGCAAAGGGCACGCCATAAGCGATATCCCCCGGTAATCGCACTCCTGCGGTGGTGACGATGTGTCCCAGAATAGCGAGCATTGCGATACGGCCGTGCTTAGTTTCAACGTAGCGGAGGCGATCGAATCGTTCTTGGTCCGCGTCTTTGAGTAGACCCAATGGGTCAAAGAATCCCAAAGGCGGTTGTGCCCCGATTTCACTCTCGAATCCCATATTTACACGTAGGGCTGAGGTTGATCGCGCAACACGAGCAACCGGCACAAAGGCCGCAGCGCCAATGAGAGTAGCAAAAACTATCACAAGATGAAGCATAATTATTAAGTAAGGAAAATACACAGCAGTATATATCCAGTAAATTCACTGCATCTACGAGTACTTGAAGTCAATCAACAATCAATCAACTACCATGCTTTAAGATATCATAATAATTTATTATTATTCAAATATTAGATTTGTGTTCAACGTGAGTGACGTCAGAGTCAGAGCCAGCTCGCCGCCGCCCCGCCCTCCCCCCCAACCCCCAACCCCCAACCCCCAACCCCCACCGCACCCCCGTATGCAACGGCGGGACATTCAAGTTGAACTGCCGCAGCGGCTGCTGGAACAGTGGGAACGTTCCACCACCAGAACAGTGTTGGAATTGCTTCTAAAAATCAGAAGTAATTTACCGAACTCATAGAAATTAATTTTAGTAGTTTCACGGTCAGCAAGAGCGTTTGTAGTATGATGGTCACCGCCTTAGTGTTGGTATTGTTGGTGTGCTGTATGAGGTGCACCGTGGCTTTTCATACTTGTAGATCGATTTCCAGTGTATCTCGTTCGCATAAAGCTGATTCTGCTGTAAGTATGAATTTTGAGCAAGAGATTGGTGCACAGCCGCCGTTGGGGTTCTGGGACCCTCTGGGAATTTTGAATAATGCCACTCCTGAACGATTTGAAAGGCTAAGAAATGTAGAATTAAAGCACGGCCGAATAGCCATGCTTGCCATATTGGGTCATATGATGACTGCTGCCGGTATCCGCCTGCCGGGAGAGCTCGCACATGGCTTGCCGTTCAGTTCCGTGAAGGCGGGTCTAGCTGCATTCAATAATATTCCTGCTGCGGGAACTGCTCAGATAGTTGTATTCATTGGGCTTGCAGAGATTGGTTACTTGTTTCGACGAGAAGAGATCGAGCGCGCTCAGCTTGAAGCATCGGGCTGGGATCAGGATACCATTGACAAGAAGAAGGCAATTGAGCTGAACAACGGCAGGGCAGCTCAGATGGGCATTCTTGGTCTTATGGTGCATGAGAAGCTCAACAATGACCCTTACATTATCAACTCTCTGCTCGGCTTCCCCGTGCCCTTCAACAATTAATAATTACACAGCCGACTCGTTAAACGGCTTTTGGATCCATGCGAAATGGGTTCGGATAGGGCAAAAGTAAGGCAAAGTATGCCGTGATAGTTGTTGGTATCGTTCAGGATTTTGCTGTGTCATAGGCAAAACAAGGTTTACGTCGTTAGGGCGATTACTGTCGCATACGCTGAAGGTTTCTGTATCGGATACACTGTTGCTTGAATATGGATTGCCGATGCAACCGATCATGTCATGCAGCAACTCTAAAAGAGCAATAATAAATAAGTGAAGGGCAGACAAGAGCGCAGAGTATCAACCATCGTAGCAGCTGATAAGGATGAGGAGCGTAGTATCGGTTTCATGATTCAGTGTCATTATACGGTACGTTTTGTTTGATTGGGCACCACAATTCCCGGAATTATATCCCTATCATAGTGTACTTCTGTGTCGTTTTTTATGCCGAATTCACTTGCTACCAATATCATAGTAAATAAACAATTTACAAGACCAGAAACTGTTATTGTATGATAGTACACGTTCGCCATAACATAAAAACAATGAATCAGAATAAGCACAATTATGATTATGATTTGGAAAAAAAAAAGCAAATGGCAACCGGTCGGTTCAGAATCTTGTTGTGACAGCCACTGTTGGCATAAAAGGTAAGTAGTACTTGTACTGCTGACATCATAAGAAGCACTATTGGAGTGAGATTCTCTACTGGCGAGCACTTTCGAATATTCCGATACCATCTGTTGTGTGCTCTTCGCAACACAATGCTATATCTATATCTATCCCTCCTTCTAAATCTTCCAGCCGCTCGCCAGCCTCTTAGACCTCCATCTCATTCGCTTCACTAAGGGTTTGTTGCTGCTCTTGCAGCTGTTTTAAAGCCTGTAACTCTTGCTCCTGCTGCGCCACATAGGACAGGAACCGCTGTCGCAGCGCCAAATAATCTCTATCCAGCTCTTGTAGCAGCACCATCGCACCGCCACCGCTATTCAGAGATGAGTCCGCTTCAAAGGGCCCAGCAGTTGTTGAATTATTAGTGCTAGCAACAGCAGTATAAGTAGCCACAGCCGCAACAGGAGCAGCAGCGCCAGTAGCGGTTGAAATAGTGTCGTATGCAGAAATCTCTTCTGGTACATCCCAATCTCCACCTCGGCCTACACCACTACCTTTATCACCTCCTCTCCTATCAAGCGATGCTCCAGCTGCTGTCCGTTGCAGTATCTGCTGATTCCACTGGCCACTGAGCTGCTGCTGAAACCTACTGGACGTCTTCTGGTCCTGTCCTATGCTACTATCGGCTTGGCTTAAGCCTACTTTGGTGGCTGATGATGGTGTTATTGAGGCAGTAGAGGCAGTGGAGGCAGTAGGTTCTGTTGGTGTAGGTGAGAACTGGTGCGCCCACAGTGGAGCAGTCACTACAGGCTGGCGGCTCGGCGAATGAGGAGGATCCCCACTACCTGCCAGGCTACCTTCCCCACCAGTGCTTCTTCCTGCATCGAAACTGTTCTGTGGGGCCCGAGTAGAGCCTGTGGCTGTGTTGGAAGTACCATAAGGCATTGCAGACGCAAGCGGAGGAGCAGATCCCAGATCGCTGCTGGTGCTTGGGAGGGGGTTGGGACGGAGTGGGGAATATTTCTCTCTACGGAGTACCTTCTTGTTCCACTCACCACTCATCTGCTGCTGGAACTTACTCATGCTTAGTCGCTGCATAGGGCCCCCGCCATCAGCCGTAGCAGTAGCAGTAGAAGGAGAAGGAGAAGGAGCTGTTGTCACTGCTGATGCTACCGCAGCTGTGACCGCAGGTGGTGATTCTAATGGTAAGGTATTCAGGTCGCTTTTTGTGGGAGTGTTGGACGATTTGACCATGGACTGTTCAAGATTAGTATTCTTCCCAATTGCATCACGAGGATCCATTTTAATGCCTGATGGTTCAGTCACAGAGTTAGTGCGCTGTTGTGGATGCTCCTTGTCAGAAGGAAAGTGGTAGAATGAATCAAACGACTGAATTTGATTGCTATAGCTCACACACCCCGGTGCGGGGCCCGCTGATACAGTTGTGCTGCTGTCTGAGATGGCGCCTTCAACACCAGCAGCCAGTTCGGGGATCCCAGTGCTGATTGGTTCTCCATCCCAGTCGAGACCAGGCTCCCAGGCTTGCTGCTGACGCCCCTGCTGCGCCCATGGTGGACCGGAAGCTCTTTCTATGTCTGCAAAATCTGCCATAGTTGGGGTGTATGGCAGTGGCAGTCCATCATACACCGCTGCTGCCTCTGCGCTAGAAATGCTTCCAGAGCTGCTGCCCAGCTGCGAGATGCGGCTCTGCACGAGATCAAGAGACTGTGGAACCCGAATGTGGCGGTGGGGATTGTGCAGAATCCAATAAGATGAGAGAGCGGCGCACAGGGTGCGGGGTGTGTGTGAGGAGGAGAGATTACATAAATAATCGTGAGGTAATGAGAGCGGAAGATTGAAGGGATATATATTCCGAATCTTAAACCAAACTGGTATATTAACCGCCTCGGGCGATTCGAGCATCTGGCGGCGTTTAATATACCAGTTTGATACTTCAAAGCATGAGAGTAACACAACTTTCGATCAAACTAGGGCTTTCTTAGTACATGCTGTACTGCTATTGTGCAGAAAGAGCGCACTAGCGCGCATAATAGAAAGAGTGAAAGTGGGTGGTAGGTTACAGTACCTCTTTCAGATCTGCTGCTCCGCTTTTAGAGTTAACATTACGGGAAGCCTCCAACACCTGGACATGCAGCAAGATGTTGCACGACATGTGCGATAAGTGGTTGGTAATGAGAGGTGGTTAGAATTTCTTTGGTAGCACAATCCATGCGACCCTCGTACGTACGAGGGTCACATGCTTTGCTTTGCAAGAGTATTATGCATTGATTCTCTCTACATTATACTTGTCCTCGTACAGGACAAGTAAAATGCAGAGAGAATCAATGCATTTTACTCATGCAAAGCAAAGCAAAGCAAGATGATTTGCCTCTGCGGTAGGGAGATCAGACAGGACAAGTATAATGTAGAGAGAATCAATGCATTTTACTCATGCGAAGCAAAGCAGAGCCTCAGCGGTAGGGAGATTGCCAAGATGGAAAGTGTATAACATCTAACAGTCATGCCCCTACCTACCCTATCGATGTCCACGTTCCGAGCAGCCAATACTTGCTTCTTGCTTCGGCGAATTCGGGCGGATCGACCTTCATTGCTTTCATATCTGCCCTCACTGTTGACACTTGCACTGCTGCTGTATGCACCTTCTTTTTCTTCTCCTTCTTCTACAGCACTGCTTGCTCCAGCAAGACTTGCAACTGTCGTAGCTCCAACGCGTCGGGGTTCACTCGCTTCTACTGCCACTGCGACTGAAGCTGCTGCTAATGTACCTGCTGCAGCTACAGTTGGATTGATCAAGTCGGCAGTATGTGCATTGCCGTTCAAAGCAGCGGCAGGGTCGTTAGTAGTGAGTTCGACTGTGTTGCTACCAAGAGCGGTTGCGCCTTCGGTGGTGTCTCGCTTGGCCCGAAAAGCGCTCTGCAACACATCTGCATCAGGGTCCGTCGAATCCCCAAATGCCTGTAACAATATCAACACCAGAATGAAAGCCAACAACACATCAGAAGGAATTAAAATGCAATATCACAGTATAAAAGGATAAAACCTATAGTTTAGGGTTAGGCTTTACAAGGTGGTAGTTTGCCACTACTGCCGCAGATAATAATTAATTAAACGTGATCATCAGTAGAGTAAAGTAGCTGTGTTATAGCCTCTGGTTATGCTGTGCCTCAGATACTGCGATTAGTTGATTGTAACAAGAGCGGCTTCTGATAGACCCATATTGTGCACCGAACTATGTAACAAGAGCGGCTTCTGATAGACCCATATTGGGCATCGACCTATGTAACAAGAGCGGCTTCTGATAGACCCATATTGGGAACCGACCTTGGGCCTTACGCTACACCTATATACGGAAACAAATCCTAAAGTAGTATACCGTTCCGTGTCATACCTCCATGCTTTGCTGAAACCTCTCAATGATGTTTGTAGTTCTGCGCGGCAGACTATCCACATCCACCCCGGCCTTCCTCAGCTCATCCCGCTCGCGCTCCTCCTCCAGATAATCTCTAAACTCGTAGAATATATCCTCGGCTGCCTGCTTCACTATGGGCCCATACGTAGAGAACGCTTTGCCAGCATCACGAGCGAAATCATAAAGCGCGGCAGAACCGTAGAAATAATACAACAGTCCGAATATAAATGCCGCTTCAAGGGGATTGATTCCAAGGATGTTGGGCAGATCATCGTCAAACCAAGACTTGGAAAGTATCATTGTATAGCTTGCAGTTACACTGTTAGTACCACTGCTAGCTTCAGTAGTAATGGGGGTACTCACAACACTCAGTATGGGGTCCAGTGGATAAATATTTGTAATCCCGCCATCCAAGAGCAGCATTTTAAGCTGCATCCTAGGCACATATAGCGCTGATTCCGAGGTTAAGCTAGGATACTTAATGGACCATGAATTAAAGTCATTATTTTTCGATGTTATCGGTTGTATAATTCGCACATAAGCTCGAGCTTGTAATATAAAAAAACTTGGCAAAAGAACGAATAGTAAACTTAGCACCGCTAAAACGCCCTGTGTCGGTCTTGGTCTTTCGATTGACAGCAGGTTCACGATCCTGATCCCATATGGCATACTGGAAAAAATGTTTGAAGTGTTGTAGATGCGAAGCAGGGAAAGAATAAGACTGAATCAGAACTTTTACAAGTCATAAAGTATAAGTTTATAATTATTCTTTCGTAAAACTTCATGCATTTTTACGAATAAATTTTACCGATGCTTTGACATACTAAGACAGTAAATTACAGGAGCTTGGACTCTATCCTCTGCTGGAAGCGACTAAATCAGCAATCCCAGGAATCCCAGAATAACCAGCCGTTGGAGAAACTCAGCCTTGAAATTAAAACTGTTTCCCAGTTTTAATTTCAACAAAAAGTTGTTGTTGAAAATAAAAAGAACCTCTCGAAACTTTGATACCTTTCGAAGCTAAACTATGATATATTAAAGTTATTTCATAGTAATATAGTAGGTTGTGCTGTGTGCGCCAGTAATTAACGCCATGGCTATCCATATCCCTCCAGTTTCAACGCCGCTGCAGCAGTCGACCATGGCCGCGGGGTCTAAAAGATCCACTAGATGGCGCAGTCTGGTTATTAGTGCACTTCTTCTGTCTGGTATTATGACATGTACTCTCAGCTACCACTTCCTCCACAAAGAAGAACAGCGCTCTTTTAACGAACAGTACCGCTCCATTGCAGTGGCCGCGGCAGATTCTCTATCACGACTTTCACGGAGGGCGCAGCTTTTATCCAGGTCTATGGCCAGTGTTTACAAGCATTCTTTCCCCAAACGTAAAGAATGGCTTTTTATTGCTTATCACGGTTTCGTCGAATTGAGTGATGTACTTTCAGAATTATCTGGATTGCAGCAAAGCTCAGTAGGAATCTTCCCGGTAGTTCGCCCCCATCAAGTAGTAGACTTTGAGAAGTTCGCTGAACGAACATTTCGCGATCCGACAATCCCAAGCATATCTCCAGCGGCGAATGATTCTGACAAATTGGCATGGAAAATACACGCCTACCGTACGGAGACTGATGCGATAGAATCAGTCATAAAAATCAAGTTCCATGATTTGGAGGGTAGCACATCTGATTACGAGAGCCCATATCATATAGCAACTCCCCTCTTTCAGTCGCAGTCGCCTCGTCTTAGGAAAGGGCTTATGTTTAATGCTCATTCGAAGGCAAGCAGAGGGCAGATAATGGATTCAGTGATTGCTTGTGTTGAACAGAAAAGGGAAAATTTCGCCCACTTAGTGTCGCGATCTTCTTTCATAATTTAATCTGAAACCCGAGACACATCTGACGCTCTACTAGGTAGCCCCCTGCTGGCACATACCCAGCGCAATCCTCCCCCGAGCTGTGGTTCAAATCAGTGAGGCTTTTGTACGGACGGTGGTGCTCCTAACAGTCAAGGTACTTCGAAGTACACAGGAAGTTGACACTGGCGAATCTAGCCTTAAAAAGGATATCTGCGCTGGCGTTACTGACTTGATCGACCTAGCTCATGCATCGGACAAGGAAGGAGTTGATTTTAAAAAGCAGCAGCGGCCAGACCTGTTTAATGGTGAGAGCACGGGCGTGTATGAGCCTATTTTCGCTGCAGATGATCCTTATACTGTGGTCGGGTTTGTTAGCACTCTCCTGTCGTGGCGGTCCATATTAGGTGCACACCTAATCCCGGAGTACTCCGGATCTATAGATATTGTCATCAAGACGTCCAGTGGGCAGTACCTCACTTTCAACATAGATGAGGGTAGAGGAAGTTTCAAAGGCGCAGCTGACTTGCACGATCCTGCCTATGATGAATATCGAGTAAGCAGAGATCTCTTTGAACACACTACTTCAGACTCTACGCATTACTCAGTGCACGTATACCCCAATGAGCGGTTTGTCCGCAGATACTACACGTCGGTTCCTCTTATGGCGGCAGTGGGGGCGCTGTTGATCCAGCTCCTCACCGCCTCCATATTCTTCCTGTTCGACTGGGCGATGGAGGACGAAGTGAGCGCGCAGCAGGCGGTGCTGGACACCAAGCGACGCTTCGTGAGGTTCATCTCGCACGAGGTGCGCACCCCTCTCAACACAGGTAGGTGAGTAGGCAGCTTGCCAATTGCCAATTGATTTGATAGCCAACTTAGAAATGGATGGTTTGATTTTACAATTTATTCAACCTTCCTCGCATTATATTTTCTGCAGTGGAGTTAGGGCTGCAGGTGCTGGTCGAGGAGCGGGACAAGATCCTGGCCTTTGTGCAGGAAATGCTCTCGGCAGGGCAGAAGCAGAAGCAGAAGGATGAGCAGAACAAACAGCGCCAGGAGCGACAGGAAGGACAAATGCCTAACCAAACAACGAGCGAAGCTAGTGAAACTGTCACAGCCCAGGGAATGTCTCTGAATGAAATACTGCAAGGGCTGGCAGATATGCAGAGCATACTGCAGGGCTGGCAGGATCTGACTGATGACGTGATGGGCAACTGCAGCACTGCCGTGGTGGTGCTGGACGACCTGCTGAACTACGACAAGATCGAGATGGGCACACTGCGGCTGGAATTCGAGCCGGTGCGCATCTGGGAGCTGGCGAAGTCTGTGGAGGATAACTTCGGTTTGCGTGCGAGGTCTAAAGGGGTGACGATCCGATCGGGCTGCTCCATAGAGCCGTACAGGGGCAGCAGAGGTGGCGGTGGTGCGGAGACACGACCGACTGCACCCGCAGGGGGGGTCGTAGGAAGTGGGGACCTTGCCTGGAGTCAGCTGACTGTGTTGGGAGACCAGAACAGACTGGCACAGGTGCTGCGCAACCTCATCTCCAATGCCTTGAAGTTCACTCCGGCTAGTGGGCTTGTAACAGTGCAAGGTAGGAGAGAAGGAAGCAGATAGTGATGATGATAGTTAATCAGGTATACTCTTTATTGCGATATGTATTTACATGCTCATCCCTCTCGTTTCTATTCTGAATTGCTGCAGCGTTTCATAACCGCTCTGGCTTCCTTCTGGAAGACAGAGATGAAGCTGTCGTGCCTCCAGACAAGCAGGAGCAGGTGTGGAGCCAGCTGCGGGGCTACGAGAGGGACGGCTCGATCGTGATAACCGTGACGGACACAGGCGCAGGCATGTCCGAAGATGAGCTCATACACACCTTTGGGGAGGGCGTGCAGTTCAACGCTGGCAAGCTACAGGCAGGCAGCGGCAGCGGGCTGGGGCTGTTCATCACGAAGGGGCTGATGGAGCAGCACGGCGGGCGCATCTGGGCGTCCTCGGAGGGCCAGGGACGAGGCAGTACGTTTGCAGTGGAGCTGCCTGCATATGCACCCCCTGCATTCGGCCACACAGTTGGCGCTGCTCTCGCAACAGATTATCTTCCGAATGATCGGTTAGCTGCGATCGATGTGACCACTATTGCAGAGTCGCTATCTTCACCTGAACAGGTGCACTACGATCGGAGTGATAGCAAAGGCACCAGTAATAGCACCCTGGGGCACCAATCTGGCGCTCCAGAAAGTAGAATAGTCGGCCACATCGACACCACTGTTGCCCCTTGGGATTCCATGTCATCCAAGTCCACCACGGTCAGTATGGTTGGCAGCTCGAAATGCCCAATAGACTCAACGCCACTGAGCAACATGAGCAGTAGGGACAGCAGCACCAAAACGTGCACCGATGGCCTCAGCATGTATGCCACCAAGTTCCCCAATATCCTGATTGTCGACGACGCGATCTCCAACCGCAAGCTGCTGCACCGACTGCTCTCAGCCAAGGGCTTCACGTGCCACCAGGCTGTGGACGGGCTGGATGCGCTGCGGGTATACGAGGAGGTCACTAGACAGCACCACCACTGCCACCACCATCACCACCACCGGCCTCGACAGCAATGGTCTCATTAGTATCCATGCCCTGGCTGCTTTGCAGCTGCTCTCGGTGCTGTCTAGTGACCTCCTCGTATACCCGCAGCGCGTCCAGCCCGTCCACAGCCTGGTGGCACGTGAAGCCCTTGGCTGAGAGCAGTCGGTGCAACAGCTTGCGGTTGGAGATCGCGTCGTCGACAATCAGGATATTGAGATACTTGGTGCTGCAACTGTGGCTTCGTGGCGTTGAGTCTATTGGGCATTTCGAGCTGCCAACCGCACTGACCGTGGTGGACTTGGGTGACCGCTCTTTTGGCATCATCATCATCAGCAGCAGCAGCACTACCATCGTCGCCTTGATCATTTTCTTTGGCAGCATCATCACCGGCGGCACTGCCATCGCTACCACCATCATTACTATACATCAAGCCCTCACCAAAACTAAGGAGAGCTCCCAAATTCTCGAGGTTAGGCCTCACAAAACTTCCCTGCTGGGAATCCCCCCTGCTCGACAGTCTACATGGCAAAGCACGGCATTAGCTCTAAAAGACAACCAACCAAAGCAGCATCCAAGCGTCATTGACTTTACCGGTATTATGTACCAATGGAGCTGCTAAATACGAGGTCGAGGTGTGACCAGACGGTATTCCCACATGAAACAACTCCGGCGTATGTGACTCTTATGCGGCTATCATGGAATGGTATCGATCGCGCTTCGTAGCAGTTACAATCACAGCCGCATCGTCTCCCTTACCATAGCCAATGTTAAAGCCGCCTATTTCACCTTTTATTCTCACTGAATTCCCACCTGCACTCAAATAGCACCAAATCGTGGAAATATAGGGTAAAAAGCAATATTCTTTTCGGCAAAAGTGCAAACCTAGTATGAAGTACACAAAAACACATTAAACTTACTGTATCGATTTGTCGAATCTTATTTCAATACTTATAGGTCCTCCACGTGACAGCTTCCAGTATTTCTACGACTTTCTCACACTCTTGTGCTGATTCTAAATCGAGGCATTGACACGCAGGATTTTAAAAAAATCGAGCACGCTCAATTGAGCACCCAGCGCTATACTTACAGCTTGATCAACCAACAGATAGCTTCACATAGCTAACAAATGTATTTCAGACAATCAAATTAGGATGTTTATTTTTATGCATTTAAGCGCGTTGCTCCGAGTTATTTAACCAAAAAAAGTGTGAAAATCTCGCATTTTGCAATTATCCCAGAATCGGGGCGTCACACCAACGGTTGGCACGACATGGACCTACAGAACCTGTATTGCCAAAAATGGAACGAACTGAATTCCAGACTCAGGAATTCGAAATTCCTGGAATTGTGTGAGCGCCAAGAGTATGTATATCGCTGTCATAATTTGACTGTAACTTGTGATAATGAGCTACAAGGAAGGTAGCATTACCACGGCTAGTGCCACTTCTGGCCCGACGTATCCAGATGAAGCGAAGCAAAACGATTCGCAGCAACAGGGCGCAGGAGCTAAATCAGACCACAAGAATGATAATGTGAAGGGAGGTAGTGAAGCTCGTCGGTCAGTCGACTTAGAGAAATTTCAGGAATATTTCTTTGGTAGTGATGAGCTTACTGCAACTTTTGAATCTTTTGTGAAAAAGAATTGTCATATTGTGGCCCTTGATTCCGAGGAGTACAAATTAGAGTACACAACTGTTTTCAATGAGTACAAAGCTCTCTTTGAAGAAAAAATGGAGTCCTATATAACGAATGAAATGAAGGTTGGGGTGGATGATTTTTATCTCGCACTAAAAGAGAAAATGGACGAGGATGAAAACAGCAACTTGGCTGTGTTCGGGCAAATTCTCATCGCAGTAACTGATTTCGATGTTTTTATGACGATGATGCGCGAAGGAGCTGAAAATCAAAAAGATAGTCACAAATAAAATCTATTCTACTGCAAGATACCTTGGAAGAAATGTTTGGAAAGTTGAAAGGGAGGCTCGATGGTAAGTGCACCGATATCTAAATGTATCCCCTGTCTGACAACTCTGTACCCGAGTAGATTTACCGGGTAAGTTTCAGTCAGCTTTTCTGTGATTATCTCAGCAGGAATTTTATCACTAAATTTATGGAAAGTGGAAAGAACTTACTCCGGAAAGGGAAGAGGACTTACTTAGATGAAGTAACATTACTTTATGCTATAATATATACAGTATGTGGTCTTAATTATAGCTTTTAATTAAAGTTTGACATCTTCGTCATTAGTTTAGTGCTCCATCGAGTACCACGAGTCTTCGATATCGACGACATCAAATCCTACAAGCTTACATTGTACCCGGATTCATTTTACACTTCGTTTAGAAACCCACGGTGAGACCTACTGAATAGCTCTATGATACCAGTGGTAACGGAAGTAGCAGTGCGCCGCGTCTCCCTGGCTTGCTTTGGGAATGGGGGAGAGGAGCGGGGAAACTAGTTGATTTGCTTCCACTCAAGAAGTTCAGCAACCTATTACTCCTGATGCTTGGAAACAAGATTAATAAAAGACTGATGATAATGTCTGTCAGAAACCTGCAATAAATATGGTACTAAATTTACTTAATACCAATAAGATGAATTTGAACTTAGGAACATAGGATGAGGTGCTAAATGAGAGGTGATAAAAAATAGGGCGTGACATTTATTATAATCTTTCCTCTGGTCGTTATCTACCGGTACATACCAAAGGTATACGAGTAGGCCTGGTCAGAATCCTGACTGTTATGATATTCTCGGCGACGGACGTGAAGGGCCATGGTTGGCAGACTACAGTTGGTCCTGGTCTCGGTTCTGGCCTGGGCCTATCCCTCCTCTCCTTCGTCGTACGCAATCCCGGCGCAGCTAGCATCTCTATAGCTTCGATCCTGCTTGCGCTGTTGGGTGCGTTTCTTGCGTGCGCCGGAATTCTTGCTTAGCCGCCAGTCCTCACCGTTGCCATCCATGTCACTAGTCACGTGCTCCACACTCAGAATATCCCTGCAGCAGATGCACGGACGGACGGACACCGCGACACCACATAAGTTATTACTACTATAATATGGAAATCACATTTTATCTTGCTGCGCGTACTTGCTATCTCCCTGTCGATGTCCCGATGTCCCACCACACTTCCAGAGTTATTACTACTATAATATGGATATAGAGTATGGTGGGACATCGGGGCGCCGGGGCCTCGGGACATCGGGATGGAGATAGCAAGCGCATGCTGCAGAGCAATATATGCAGCATGAGTTCACTTCAAGGAGTGGCAGTATGGCATGCCATGCGGGTGTATATTCTGATCATGGTGCATGAATGGAACGAGAAAAAGAGAAAAAGACCTCGAGACGCTCGAGACACTCAAAGACACAAAAATAATGCATGACGCATGTATCCTTGAACTCACTTGACTACAGGGAACATGCGCAGAGCCGAGTGGAACCCCGTGCCCCCCAGCGCGTCTTTGAGCGCCGCCACGACCCGTGCCTCTGCGAAGCTGCGCGTCTCCACCACGGCGCCTTGCATGCGCAGTGTCTGAGCGGGCGCCTCCCCACGCCCCAGCCAGTCCTCCACCTCCCGGAACTCCGCGCGCTGCTCCTTGCGATCACGCTTGGAGACGCGCTTGGACGAGTCCTTGGAGAGCTCACGCACTGCCTGTAGAGCCTCATTGATGCGCAGCGGGTTGTGACACAGCATACGCCCGGCCTCGGGCACAGAAGCCGCTATGGCATCTGCGGACATATCTGAGAAGTCGGCTAAATCAGGGGATGCACGGAGCGCACTTTCCCAGAGAAATCCCATGGCACGCCCTACATAGATCTTACTGTCGATGCTGCTAGAAGGATTCTGTAGCAAGTCTAGAAGAGAATCGAATATACTATCATCGGTGAAGCGGCTGCAGCCGAGCCCGCCGGTGTTGACCCGCATACACACCTCCTCGGCATCCAGCAGAGTTGCCAGCAGCACCCAGCAGTCCACCGCCGTGCCTCGCAGGGAAGGTGGGACTTCTGCTTCCTCCTCGTCCGCTGCACTTGCTTCCGTCGTGTCGCCGTGAAGCAACTGTAATCCATGTTAGCAGCAGCAGTTGCCAGTCAAGGTTGTTGAAGGTATATTTAGGGACAAGTTTTAGCACACAAATGAGATAACTGTATGAGCGATATACAGAACCAAAGCGCACCCATTCTCTTAAAGTGGGGTATAGCGGACACATTTTCTTCACAGAGAGATAACGAACTAGAACAAGTTAATATGAATGATTTCTATGATGGCGTGTGGGGGGAGGGACGGAGCAGAGGGGGCAGAGTAGATGTAATGGAAATAAGGACCGCGGAAAACTAACACAGAGCGGAAGGGAGTGAGCATTACCTGTTCGCAGTATGAAAGTATCCGCTCCTGAGCCTCAAGGCCGCCACATACGAAAGTGATCACACTCAGACACCGCAAAGCAGCGCTCCGCGTCTCCTCTTGCTGCTGCTGAATAGCTCCACTTGAGCTGCCACTGATACCCCCACCTCCTCCAGTATTTGTGGCAATAAGCTTACTAAGTGGTGCTTCAAATGTTTCTAAAAATTCTGCCTCGTCTGCGCCCATGAATAGGCCAAGCAGGCATATTAAATCCATGCACAATTTTCCTTCCTTCGCACTTGAAGGGCGGCGAACCATACGAAGGAGATGAGTTATTATGGTATCTTGAAACCCTTCTATTGTCAAGTCCTCGATATTATCGTGGCTGGTTTGAAAGTATGTGACGAGTGTTTTCAGGGCGCCCTCTCGTTTGGATGAGCGTTTGTCCGTCAACTGCTCAACTACATCCGGTATGTCCACTCTATTCGATTGTGCCGGGTCTGAATTCAATGATGTTTCAGCTGTAGATTCCATGTCAATAACACTGACGTTGGTTTCCATGTCCTCATCTTGGTCAGATTCGTAATTGGTCTTACTGGGGGACTTTTTCTGGGCTGCTTTTCCTTTACCTTTTCCCATGGCTGAAATGAATACCTGGTACAACTATAAAATGAATGTAAATGATGAAGACAGAAGAAAGGCGCAATGTCTTTTCGGTGCAATTTTACTCACGGCTTGTTCTACTCGTATCACAATCAGCTTATAAATACCGTTCGTAATTCGAACTTGTACTGTACTTGGGTGAAAAAAACGGTTCTTTGTTCTTTTCACTTTTTTCATACCACCGTCCATTTAATGGACGGTGTGAAAAGAACGTGGCGTTCGAAAGAACGTACTGTAGGTGTCTCTGTGAATTCCAGGAACTTTTTATTTATTCATTCAAGTTCAGAATTTACCAGTATGATACGTATCTTACAAACTACCCGTACTTCGAAGTAGTCTGAAGAACTAATCTT